>JAPQNM010000043.1:336330-388830 GCA_029783475.1 Metacarcinus magister
ATATATATATTATAGTGGAGTCTTGAGTGTGGTGTAAACATCCTGTGGGGGACATCCTGTGGGTTGAGTGAGTGAGTGAATATATATATATATATATATATATATATATATATATATATATATATATATATATATATATATATATATATATATATATATATATATATATATATATATAATATATATATATATATATATATATATATATATATATATATATATATATATATATATATATATATATATATATATATATATATATTATATACAGGGCTTGCTCTGAACATTTAAAACTTGTAACCAACTTTGTAGCCAAATAAATAAAAAAAACTACCCAAATTATGTTAGAGAATACATAATACAATATACTGTCGGCAAGAATATTCGCCGATGTGGTATAATTATCGCCATTTTTATTTTATCGCGTGTGGCGAAAATGGCGAGCGCAAGGCCTGTATATATTACACTGTGCAACTATTATAGGGTCGATGAGACACTAGTTGCCCGGCACCAATTTGAACCAGGCAACCAATGCTGGACACCAGTGTCCTCGTGTGGAGGGGGGGGTAAGATTATACAAGATGTCCTGTATTTTTTTTTTTTAGCTAGCTCAAATAATCAAAGATCACATCATTCGAAGCAAAAGAAATATTCTATATACATACACATACTTTTCTGCACTGGTTTATAAGCTCTGGGCAAATTTAAACTTAACTGCCACCCACCAATGTAATTGCCAAAATTGAATACTCTGAAATCTTATAAATCAGTGCAGAAAACAGCTATATATATATATTTCTTTTTTTTGTTGCATAAAATGGTATTATCATTCATATTTATGAAGCCAACAGAAAATTCGCAGGGAACTCTATATAACTGGCAACAGATGAAGTTTCATTACTAATCTAGACTCACCATTTTGGGGGTTATTAATATTTAAGTAATGTACTCATACTCATTTGGATCAATATAGTCATAAACTAATATGCCTGGTAAGAATCTATGGTAAATACACTAAGCATATACAATCTACCTGTTTTACTATCACTTTTTTGATTTATGATCACCGTGTACTAGTGTACTACTAAGGGAGGCGGTAGTACAGTGGCTAGCGTTCAGGCATGCAAACCTAGGGTCCCGGGTTCGAGTCCTGATATTCGCTGGCCACTTATCTTTGGTATTACCGACGAGTGGTTAAAGATTACCCAAATTGGTGCCTTAAGGGCCCATTACATGCTCAGGCGGCCTATCCGGCCGCCAGCGCAAACCAGGACTGTTCAGGCAGAACTGAGCATGTATGGTCTGTGCAGGCTGCCTCAACATGGTCAGTTTTGCCTGAACAGTCCTGGTTTGCGCAGGTGGGTGGCCGCATAGGCTTCCTGTCCAGCCACAGCTTATGAAAAGAGGAATGACATTAAGTATGGAAGTAAATACAGCACTTGGGGACATTCGCAAATGAAACCTGGATGCAAAACAAAAATTAAAAGTCTAGAATTTAAGTTTGTAGTAAAAATTAGTTATTTGAGAAATTATACTCAGAGATTAGAAAACATTTCACTGGAAGTCATGTGCTCTGATGTCAACAGAAGCTCATGCCCGCTTACCCACCTTTCAGCTGTGCATGTGCACAAAGCTGAAAAGCATGACTCATACTATGATGCAAATCAATCCCCAGTGGAGTCCTGCTTCTGAACCTGACCCTTAAAATTGCCTCAAACATTGAGATGACAGACATCCAAAGTAGTAGTTGCAGATCCCCAAAAGGTTGGGAGCTACTTTTATTTATTTTTCTTAACCAGAAAAGAAGACTGAACAAATGTGTAATTATAAAACTAAAACATGATAAAACTGGCTTACCAGACAGGCCAGAAGAAATCCAGCCCCCAAGGTGAGCACAGTCATGAAGAAATCTTGTATGTAGTATCCATACAGCCACCCTACTGCCTGCAAAAACAAAAAGCTTTCTTGTGTAAGTGAAATATTTCCCAAAGAGGGAAAAGTGGGATACTAAAGCATCTTCGACAAAGTAATACATTGGATCCTCCCTATATGTAAGAGATGAGTTCCATGAAGTTGATGCATAGTGTAAAAATGTATAATGTGAGTAGTTATAATTATTTAATTGTAGAAAATAGGGATGTATTTTGGAGGGCTTCCTAAATTTGTTTTTATCTATATTCTATTCATATTTTCCTACTGAATGCAACACAAAAGCAGCAGCACAATGTAAAATTAATATTATACTTCACCACTAAGGTAATATAAGGGACCCGTCACACAATGCCACCACCATTTTTTTCCTGACTACCAATCATGCCATTTTAGGTAGACTTTTTATATTTCACTTATTTGTCTTGTGTATGTATATTGTAGATGTTTATTATATGTGTATATTGTGGCACAAAATTTATTATTGTAAATGTATTTACAAGGCTTTTAAAATAGTTACATCATAAAAAATTTACTTTGTCTATGATAAATTAATGTTTAAATAAATAAATTTAAAAAAAGAGAAAATTATATCCAGCACTTCCTTGTTAGCCCCTAGGGAGAAAATAGCCTCTTTCTTCTAGAGCTCTCAAACATTATTCAAAGCAATATGTATATATTTACACTTATTCACCTCCCACCATTCATTAAAATATTAACTTCACGCATTGCTTAGACAGCTTCACAGAAAACCATTTGAAAAGAATGAGTCACTTACCCCAAATGCCACCACAATAATCTGGAACAGTCTCTCAGCCAACTTCTGACCCTCAAAGTCCTGTGGAAGAAAATTATTTCATCTTTAAAACAGTTTAGTACATCGCTAACAAGCTGAAGATATCAATGCCTTTCTATCTATGGAAAGGAACTGATGGTTCTTCAAAAATAAATACTAAATAGATCATGTCAACACTTAAGGAAATAGAACAACCATATACAGGAACTCAACTTTCAACTCCTAGAAAAAACAATGTTAGTCATGTCTTGAATCTGGAGTGGCGACTGTATCAAAAACCATACAAATCTGGCACCATCATAAGACCTCTATCTATTTAGGTGATCCGTTTCAGATCACTTGATCTGGCTGACTCAGGATTTAATATTAATATATACCTCCAATAAAACACCTCATACATGTGCAAGGTAGATATTAAGTGGTAATAAAATGTTGCAGAAATGCTACTGTATGCTTAAAATTGTATAATAATGGTGATGAATACCAAAAACAAGGGAGATATAACGGCAGCCTCAAACCTGGATTTTTTCTTTTATTATTGATATAAACTTACATGTACAAGGAGGAATTTAAATGGTAAAAAAATGTTGCAGAAATGCTAATGTAGGCATAAAAATGTATTACTGTAGCAAATAAATAGTTAATAAGATATCATCAAGGTTTTTTATTCAGTTTTTTTACTCAGAGTTTTACATTGATATCCACGAACTATTCTGACATTCATTACCGTCGCAAATACATAATTAATAAGATATTCCCATTCCCCATTTTCCCCAATGAGCAAGTTTTTTTTTTAGGTGGGGAGGAAGGTGAAATGAAGGGTCATATCCAACCAAACGTTTTACCTAAGCCAAACCTCCTAACCAGGTGTGAAGAAAATCCTTTTTCTTTTGTAATATGGGCTATATATGGATATATATTTGGTTAGGTTAGCTTAGCTTAGGTTACGTTCGGTTAGATTTAGTTAGGTTTGGTTAGGTTAGTTTTGGTTAGGCTTATTTAACTGCAGCTCTGGGAAGGTTATGCGGTATTTCTGCATAACTACTGCTCGGACGATATTGATATAAATATGAAGTCCTACATGCTATACATAGTGTACTCAACACACCTGTGAAGGTTTCAGGCGGTGTTTGCCATTATTTACCTAGTAAAGCGTCTTTGAAGTTAGGTGCCTCAAAAAAATTAAGTCGATTTCCACAACAACCACAATACAACACAGCATGCTTTCTAGAATTTGACTTTTTTTTGTTATACGTCACTATGACGTAGTCCTTTCAGAATTCTTAGCCAATGAGAATTGTTCACGTGGCTTTGTGGCACATACCAGGTAAATGACAGCACATGTCAGTTCCTTCAGAGCCGCCATCATGGAAACTTGCACCGAGTGTTATACGAGGTTTGGGATTTTTCTGTCAAGTTTAAGGGAAACACAAGCGAGCTATTTGACCTGTGCATATGTCACATACTTGTTTGACTCCAAGGACTAAGAGTGTGGCAAGCCAGTGACACTTAAGTTTTGGTTCAGGTAAATTTGCTAGAAGAGGGGTGTGTGGGGGCTTATACCCCACCTATGCTTATACCCCACCTATGAGATTATTACGTGAGTTGATTATGATTATTACATGACAGGTTGGGGCGTCTGGGGTGGCTTCCCCCCCCCCTCCAGTTAAAAGATTATTACGTGAGTTTGTATGTTCGTTTGTTACCCCAAAACTAGGTTTTTCACCTTAGATTTATTCGTGAGTGCCATAAATGGCCTATATTTGCTTTCCCCCCTAAAACCCCGCTTTCCCAAGTGGTCACAAGCTTGTTGGCTATAGGAAGAAGATAGAGGACAAGCAGTAGTTATGCAGATTTACCGGCAATTTTTACCTTCCATTTATTGAGGGAGAAAAAAAATTGGCTGCATGGCATTACACACAAACATCAGATTAATTAAAAACACATCAAAATCAAATATCTATCAGAAGGAAATGGTTTTGTCCAAAATATAGTGAGTCAAGAAACGAATCTATACCTTTATGTCCGAGATGTGTGCAGAAGCTAAAGAAAATCATCCACCTTACGAAGTATGAAACAAACAATTGAATAATGAGCACTACATCAGCTTACCTGGTGAACTTACCTGATTGGCTCCCTTGCATTACGAAGTATAGCACTAGGTAAGCAGAAGGCTATAAGAAATAAGTTACGTGGGGGAGGCCCAGCTGTATGATGAAAATGAAACTACCACTGAATGAACATCTGTTACCATTCAGCACTAGTAATAATTGAGCAAAATACTCACCATGTGAACTGCAAATCCCATAAAGGTGTCCATGTTAGTTGAAAGCCGCAAAGATAGTAATTATGTTGAAGACCTCAGGTAAGGAACTGCGGCAGGATACCAATGTCGTGTCACTCTGCCTAGGACTGGGTCTTGGTTTGAGAGTCTCTTCAACGTCGCCGATTTCGGATTGGCCTTTAACTCGGCGCTGTCACACATTAATTGAGGAGAAAAATGGGATAACTGACATTACTCCTCACCCCTCTCACACAGCACTCACTATCATACTCATGCACACTCATTTTACTATAGTTGTCATTTTCTCACGCACACCCTTCCATTCTGATTGTCCATATTTTTGTCCAGGAACTCTTTCACACTTTCTATTGACGCCCTTTTCGGTGGTTCATATCTTGCATCCAGTCCAAGTATATATTTCATCATCTAAGATTCACTCCAGAACAGCTGTAAATCATTCCAATTATCCATTCTTCTCTCACTCATAACTACATCCAGTATCTCCCTTCTCTCTTTCATACCGTTTACAATATAATACCAAGTGTTGTATTGTCTTCTCCATCCCTTCATCACACATCTTGCATATTTAATTCCTTTATTCTGCCATCTATACACTCTAGCATACACCTCCAGTGATTTTGATCTTGCCTTAAACAACAATTCACTTTCCAAACTTCCATCATAAAACCATTCATTCCTTGGCTTTACTTGCATGCCAGTCGTGTGCTCTTTTCTGCCATCTTGCAGCCCCATTCAAACAAACCTTTCTCTCCCACATACTTTTCATCTCTTTTATCCATTTACACTTGCTCCAATCCTTATCTTTTACCCCTCTGAACACTTCTACCTTGCCTAGTGTACCTGCCATTCTTTCTATTTTGTACCACCTGCTTTTTCCACCATTCCATTCATACACCTTCCGTGTCCATCTACAATCATCCATCTTTTCTAACCTCATTTTGTATCTCAGCACAACCTTCATGATTATTTTATAAAGGTACTCAATCCAACATCTCCCCTTATTGCTTCCACAGCTACATACTTATTTGCACTCCAAGTTATTCCTACTTTATTCTGAATTACCTCGTTTCTCTAACTCGTTCTTTTTCCAAGGCATCGTTTTTAACCCATACATTATGCTTGGAACACAAAGCAATCCCCTTCCTGATACCTCACTACTTCATATTTGTTTGTTCTACAGTCTACACTATATACTTCCCAGCCTTCCCCTCCACTGAATCACTCTTCAAATCTTTCATTCTTTGTTCTTTCACACCCTTTTTCAACCACCAGCATTCCCAGATACTTGTAACTTTTAAACTGCTACACCGCCCTAAACCCAATGGGAAGTCATATATAATAAACGTACTGTTACTCACCTCACTCGACTTAGCCAGGTAGAATAACTTACTCAAGGTTCGGTGACTGTAGATGTGGGAGAAGTAGTCACTTGGGTGGGCTGTAGTACTGAATTACTCCCTTTAAGGAGGATGTTGACCTGGAACATAGATAGATAGTTCTATTTGTCTTTACCTTAGTTTTACCATTATTCCTTGTTCATGATGAGTCAAATTTGAAACTGTATGTTTGCGACATTGTTTGTAAACTTTTTATGTATTTCTAAGGCAGACAGGTCATAGGGACACTGAAGTTATGAATGGGAAGAATGTAAGCATGGAAGTTCAGAGGGGTATAAAAAATATTATCATCCTTGCTACTCTGACGTATGAATCACACGTGAACATGGAATGCAAGTCACAAATACATGTAGTGGATAAAAGGAGTGGTAAAAGGAGTGTATGCTATCCAGATGGGATGAGAGAAGGAGTGAGTGGAGTGGTTGAATGGGTAAAACGTGGTACTTTGGAAACATAATAAGAATGAATGAGAATGAGTTTATGAGACTACATAGGAGTGAAGTTGAAGGGCAAAATGTAAGAGGGAACCAGTACAATGGATAAAGAGAATGGACGAGTATTGAAAAAGAAATGATAGGTAAGGCTTTGATCACACAGTGAGTAATAACTGGAACAGGGAAAGGTATAGACTTCTCTGTTTGAGGAAAGTCCCTGGAGAGGGATGAGGCATTGGAGATATAGATAGAAATGGATATGTACTCTCTGCCTAAACTGTAGGCAGTTATAAAATAACCATGGTCTATAGTCTCAGACAGACAGACAGAAGTTACGAGATGATATTAGCTTAAGGGTTATAAAACAACTTCAGAAGTGCCTCAAGAGGAAAGGGAATGTAACATGCTATTGACTGAGATGATGAGTGTTATATGCATTCCATGCATATTGTATACACACACGACTTGAGGGAAGAAAAAAGAAGTGCTTTGATGAATTAGCCTCAAAGGAATGAGCAGTAAGCTGAAATCAATGAAAGAAAGATAAATAATAATACTTTGTTCTTTCAGAGTATGTAAACACATCCTCATAGTTCACAATCAAATAACAATGATTATGCATTTAAAATCAATGGCATGAATAACATAATAATAGAAAAGCTAGCACAGCCATAATTCTTGATATAAAGAAAAAAATACTTCTAGAAGTCCTCTGAGCGGACCTCCACCACCTGGCCTTGAAGTTCAGCAAAAAAGTGTTCCATATTGTTGTCTGGAACGCGCTCAGATGAATGTATGACATAACGAGTCGTCTCATCTGTCTCAATGATGTGCACTGGTCTCGAAGTGATCTTGACCACTTTGCCGTCCCTCATGATTTGTGTTTGCTCCTCTACTGCTTGGTGAGGACTGGCTTCTTCAGCCAACCTCACTGCATGGATGGCCTGAGCTGCCTCTTCCTCTGCTGTAGCTGTTTCATGGCTATGGGCCAGCAGACTAGGTGAGTTGAATGTAATATAGGCTTCAGGGTTGTTTATCTGGCCATGTACAGCCAGGTGAGAAACACACAAAGGCTTCCTCATGAAACCAGCACAACACACTTTGCACTCATATGGTTTCTTTTCCGAGTGAATGAACATATGAGCATTGCGGTTCTCCCTGGAGGCAAAGGTCTTCTCACAGATCTGGCACTTATGGGGTTTGTCTCCTGTATGCTTCCTGATGTGCCTCCTGAAGTAGTGAGGGTATACAAAGGTGGCACTGCACATCTCACATTTGTATGGCCGATGACCAGTATGGACACTGTTTATGTGATATTCCAGAAGTCGTTTTCTCACAAAAGATCTCTGGCATAGCTGGCAATGGTAGTTCTTTTCATGGTAGTGTGTGGCTTTTATATGCGTGAGTAAGTTGCTCCGCTGCCTGAAAGTGGAACCACAGATCTCACACTGGAATGGTTTTTCTCCAGTGTGGGTTAGAATGTGTAACTCAAGAGTCTTCTGCGTTGAGAGAGCCTTACCACACAGTTCACACACATAGTTTCTTGTACCTTCATGAGACCTTAAGTGGGTGTTTAAATGGTAACGGGTATAGAAGGATTTACTGCACACATGGCATCTGTGAGGCCTATCACGGTCCACATGAATCTTGAGGTGAGCCTTGAGGCGATACTTGGTTGAGAAGCTCTTCTCACACTCCTCACACTCATAAGAGTCAAGACGATCATGCACCTTGATGTGATTCCTGACAGCAGCCTTAGTAAGAAATTGTTTGTGACACTGGGAACAAGAAAATTTTTTACTCTGCTTTACTTCTTTTTCCAGTACTTCCTCTACCACCTCTAGCACATCTTCCTGCAGCTCCATGTCCATATCATCTTTGTCTATGGGCATTTCCACCTCTCCTTCTTCTCTCCCAAGAGCCTCTATCCTCACCAGAGCCTCTTGTGAATCTTCAACAGAATCCAAGTCACTCTGAAAGACAAAAAAGAAAAAACATCACCATACTGGTGCAAAAAGACTTAAGAAATAAATCTAAAAACAGTTTTCAACAAGTAATAATCACACCTCGGATGAACCTCACTGGTTGAATTACTCATCATCATCAGCCTCAATGAGTCCACTGCAAGACATCTCCACTCATCTCTGTTAGATGCCTGTCTATTCCAGCAAAACTTTCTATCTCATCTCTACATTAAGTTCTGTCTGCCCTGCATTTTTATACCATCCCTGGGTTACCATTCTGTTACTCTAATAGTCCATCTATTATGTCTTCGTCTCATGACGTGTCCTGCCCACGTCCACTTTTTTCTTTCAATTGTGGTCATGTCTTCACGATTTCAGCAAGGCATTTGATGATTTCAGCAAGGCGTTTGACAGGGTGACTCACCAGAGACTGTTGATGAAAGTTAAGGCCCATGGTATAGATGGTAGGGTCTATAATTGGAATAAAGCGTGATTCAAATAAACAGTAAGGAATCTAATTGGGGTACAGTAAATAGTGGTCCCTCAGGGGTCCGTACTTGACCCAATACTTTTCATTATCTATATAAATTATTTGGATTCTCGGATAATTAGCAACATTAATAAATTTGTGGACGACACTAAGATAGGGAGACAAATCAATTTGAAGCGGTAAGCTATGGTACACATTAACGAGTCTCCCGCCCAGATGCTGTTTGGCACCGTCACTCTACAAAACCGCCGCTACTACTCTGTCTCCTCCATATGCTGCCCCCAACACGCCAGCTGCCTGTGTCGGCGCTGGAGGGGGAGGGGAGATGATGATCGACCAGAACAACCAGAATACCCAAACGAGGGAGCAGTAGTTTAGCATCGGTAGAGTGGTACGAACCAGTGTCGTGGTGAGCCATCACTACATGCTGGGAAGCCAGTCTAACCTTGGTCGCCATCTTGGTTACATTACTGCCTGTACTCTGTAACTTGCACCTGTTAAGTAAAATGTACGAAGCCACCTTTGGTGTTTCTCTAGACATAAGCTCTCCCTTAACACAATCATACTGCTTCAACTTTTGACTAGCCTCAAGGTATAATCAAGTCCAGCCATTATCTGATAACATTAATCTATCTACTTATATACTTAGCTTCTATCTATCTTAAAGGGGGGTAGCCAAGGCAAGGTGATTAGAGTTCAGAGAGACAATACTTTCCCCTCCCCCTCTGTGCCTTGTCTTTTCATTGGAGAAAGTATAGAGGAGAGGTTTCCCAGAGCATGTCCCTTTTGGTGGCTTTTTACAACACAGAGAATAAGGTGGTAGTATTTTTGCAGCCCCCACCACAAGGACTAGTCTAGCCATATACCCACCTGATATTCACCTTAAAACTGTTAGGAAAGATACGGCATCTGCATAGGGTTTGGGGAGAACTTAATTACTCCCCCACTCTACACCTTGCCTCATTTCTATCTATATACCAAGGGTTAGCCAAGAAAAGGCAAGCATATATACACCCATGCAAACAAACATATACACTCATCTCACTTAGCACATAGGCCACCCAAGGCGAGAAGTACACCCCTCCATAACATTGTGTGTCAGGTCAGTCACGCAATGGGGACATGGGTGGAGGTCGTATCCAACACACAGTTCTAAGACTTATCCCGCCACTTCATGTTTAACTAATGCCCTTTCCCTCCCCGCATCCAATATAATCCAAGGGCCACACCAGATGCTCGAGAACCTCCTCCAAGGGTGATTACGACCACGTCATAATCCTACATTCACTTCTATCACAGTCATCCTTCCTTGCTCTACAGACATTCTTCTTCCATTCAAGGCTCTTTTCACACCATCCATTTATCCTGTTCATGGCCTTCCTCTCAACCTCACACCTCTCATTGGATCCTACTACAATGCAATGAAGATTTCAGATGAAGCAAAAGTGCAATCCAATAACACAAATTGAGTCTGGTTACATAACATTCTTCTGCTCACCATGATATCCTCTTTTTTGATGGTTTGGAGTGGAAGGGGAGATTTTAAAGTTTTGTGGAAAGGCTCTTCCTCAGGTGTTTCTTCCAACTCCAGTTTCACCAGACAACTTTCTGATATCTTCTTGGTTAGCTTTGCCCTTCCCCTCGGCCGTCCCCTCCCTCGGCCTCGCAGCCGGGGACGCCCTGGGGGTCTTCCTCGTCCTCGGCCACGTTTATTGCCTGCCAATATAATGTTTTCTTTATGCATTGTTTGTCACGGTAAAAATGTTAATTACAGAGTGTTATAAATAGAGGTGGAGTTTTATAAAAGAGCAAAAGGAAAATATATTGTTGCATAAATAGAAGCATAAAACTACATTACAAAAAATGTTGGAATACATGTAATGACGGCTACGTCTACTCACTGTGTGACGTGATCTCAAAGTCCGGGTCATCATCATCCGAGTGTGGAATGGTTGGGGAAGGTGTCTGGGTGACTTCTGATATTGTTCTCCTATATCTGTTCACTACCACCTGAAAGCACATCAACAAATCTTAGTTACATAAACAATCTTTTTAATTTCTACATATGGTCAAGTCTGCATGAATTTCCAATCAAATTGGATTCAGTTTTTTTCTTCAACAAGGATTCCTAAATCCAAATTCTAAATGAAATCTGTAGAGGCTTTACTGAATCATCAGTGCCTTCCCATGTGAATAATGGTACACACAAAACTGCAAAACCAAGTGTACAAATGTAGAAGCAGTGCAGCCTCTCATGCTCATTAAAGTGATAACATTTACTCCCAAGTGTTCATGTCCTGGCACATCGACCTCACACACCTTCTCTTATACCACCATTCTCCTGCTCTCAATTCAGTTCAACACAGTAAATTTAATTTGTATTTGTATTAAGGATACAATAAATAAAGTTTAAAAAACACAAACACACACACATGGGTTGTAGCTTACTAATATACAATATATTGTATACTACAAAAGTCTACTGTGAATCTGAATTTAATACAGACCTGTTTCTTGTTGATCACTTGTTCTTCCAAGGAATCAATGTCATCAATAAGGTTGAAACATTTACTGCATACAATACTGGAGTGGACACTGGATTTCTGCAGCTGTTGGTTTAAAATTCCTCCTAGCACAGCACTCAGTTCTTGCTGACGGTGGGTTGTCACTATCTAGAGATAAATGCAGTCGTAAATCAATTTCACATGTAGTACATAGAGCAAATATTTCTACAAATATTTAAATACATATTATTTTTTTATTTGAAATTTCAGGTAGTATGACAGGCTGATAAAATACATTGCATGTTCCTGAGTATTTCCACAGAACTACTGAAGAAACATCTTAATGTACTATATTCCATTAACCCAAGCTATCCATTGGAGCATAAGAAAATATTCCAAACAATTTAGATGCTACCCCACTCATAACTTGATATTTTGTGCAAACATACCAATTCAGGTATTTGATTCTCACCTCTCCTGTAAATAGAGGGATGGCAGATCGTGTTGAAGCTGAGAGTTTGCCATTACAGACCAGGCAGTGAGGCATGCTAGTGTTTGCATCGGTTTTGGTTTCTTGTACTCTCTAAAAATACATGGAAAAATATGCATTAATGTTTAAATCTTGAAATATCAAACAAATAATTTTTTATGATTATCAATTAGCATAAAAAAAAACCAATAAAATAGGAATTAGAAACAAACATGATTTCAATACTGAAGTTTATCAAGGACTGACCAGATTGATTTGATCTGGTATTTCAGAAGTGACCTTTGTGCACTACCTTGGTCAAGACAGTATGAAGATGAGCTTCAGGTGAAGGAAGATGGACATAGATTCTGCGCTCAGAACGAACATTTCCACAACCCATGTCATCCCGGATCATCTTGGACCACTTCTTCTTCTCATAGTTTGTGTTGCTCTCAATCTTAAAAGAAAGATAAGAGTCAGAATTATACATACTAGTAAATTCCTTATTATTCCCAACATATTTCATCACTAAAATAACAGCTTTTACCATAAGATTTTCCACAGGTACACAATGAGGAGGGATGAAAGTGATGAATAGAATATGATTGATTACATAGCAGTCAACAACAAATTGAGGAAGAATCATCAGCCTGCTAGTGTGACTCTTCTCTATACTGTCCAGCATCTCAGCCAAAGCGAAGACACCCTGTGACCTCAGACATCCCCCAATGCACCCCTTGGCAGCCTCAAGAGTTTCAAGGTATCCCACAATTCCACTGGGTTCTCAGACACCAAGCACTTTGAACCGATTTGAAACTGTCACTGCATACTTATGAGCACATGTCAAGTCCTCCAATTTCTTAAGATGGAACACATTGTGATTACATCTTGATATCCTTTTGGACTTGACATGAAGCTTGAGTGTTGCAGCAAAAAGCCTGTGACCAGTTATAAAGAACTCTGCAAAAATAGCTGGGAATAAAGCTTACCTCATGACACTCGGGTCTTCTTTCACCTCCCAAAGCAATACTAACTATATCAATATTTTGGTGAGGATCAGTCTAGTATACTGACTTTCATTTGATTATATTTACCTTATAGTCTGGAAACTTGATGACTTCCTTAAGCACCACTTTAGCCGGGCAGCTGAGATTCTTACAGGAAATCCCAGTGATGGTTTTCTGTTGATGTATGGAGGAGGTTATAAAGCATCCATGTAAAGATATGAAATTTTTTTTATAAAAGCCTGGTTCAACTCATTACAACTATGTATGTTACACCTTCTGATGAAGGCTGCAAATATCCACTGTCAAAATTCACATAATTCCATAAGGACATAAAGCTTGAACCCAGTAGGTGATCGTAAACTATTAGTAGCTAATAATGAGCACCTTCCCCTGCAAAGAGAGCTGAGTAACACTACAACATATCTTTTGGAGAGGCAATCAGGCCTCTCTTATGGTCAAGATAAATGATAGTAATCTGCATTACCATAGTAAGAACTGCAAACAATTACAGGATCAATCTTACCTCCAGCTTTCAGAACCAGGCAAATGATGTTATAAACACTAGCTGCCTTCCCATTCTTCAACCATAGTCATAAGGCATCCATATTCAATTAACAAATATATAAATAAAGTATATAAAAATAAATTAATAAATCAATCAATAGGTAAATGAATAAATAAAATAAACTAACAATGATATCTAACAAAATGTCCTTAATATCTACTAAGAAAATATTGTATGGTTATTTTTCTAAGTACACATAGTAATACAAAACATCAAACCTAACCCTGAGGATAACTGACCTTAGTGATAATGCCATAGTAACACAGTAACTGCTTGGTGGCCAACACTAGGAAAGGAACTCCATCAAACTCCAGCCGCTCCCCCTGATACTTCTCCCCCTCTTCCCATAGCAGCTTGCATTCTGCCACAGTCCATGCTGAAACCAACAAAACATCACCTTTTGATAGTAAAAATGTGATTGACAATTTCAGCAATTGTGATGAACTGCATAATATTTGGTCCTTACAAAATCAAAATCTTAGTTTCACAAATGACATGGAGGTTAATATGGAATGAGGTATTACCACATACCAGTTTCTTTTCTGCTTTTTGTGCAGTGGCAATATCGTAACTAAGCATGTTCAATCAAGGTGTGCTAAAATTGCTATTGTGCAAAAGATAGAACTTAAGTTTTGGGAAAAAGAAAACCCCAAAACAATAATGTCTACAACTGCTGTCCATCCCAACTTTATTTATTTATTTATTTATTTATTTATTTTATTTTTTTATTATTATTATTATTATTATTATTATTATTACATTAAAAGGGTCTGGCTAAAAGCAAACAAAAATAGGCTAAAAAAAAATCCCGCTTGATCACAGACAAGTCCAAGTTAGCGTGAGAGGTGTCTTGACACTCTTCTTTTGAAAGAGTGCACTCCTAATGTTTCCTAAGGTTTGGAATGGCATAGAGGCACAGGGATGAAAGTGATCCAGGCTAGTGAGGAAAGGTAAGAATAATAAAATACGCATGGATATGTGTGTATGCACTGATAAATGTGAGAAGTGGAAAGGAGAGAGATGAGAATTTCTGGAATTATATAAACGAGTGTCAGATGGAGAAGGATAGTTAATTGGATATATGAATGTAAGGTTTGGAAATAGTGCAGTGGTACGAAAGTGGGGCATGGATGGAGTGAATGAAAATAGTGAGTACCAGGTAGACACATGTGGAAAGGGAAATGTTCCTTGCAAACACCTTTTTTTCAACAAAATGATCCACAGGTACACATCGTCACTATAAGTCAATATAAGCCATATATGGCAAATCTAGGGTGAAATGCTTAATTTATGTGTAATAAAATATAAAAAGCTGGTAAAATTTTACGTTTTCACCATAATGGCGTCTGTTTACGTCTGCGTCTTGCGCTGCAGTTCATCCAACTCCCTACTTTTGGTCATAGAGAGCATTTGATATTTTCTATATTAACCTAACCTAACATATCCTATATCAACCAAACCTTAACCTACATTGATAAATAACAGAACCTTGTTCAAACCAAACTAAACTTTATTTTTCGAAGAGAAGGTCTCACAAAAAACATTGAATATCTCACAAACTAAGAATTTGCGACGGAAATGTAATTAAGAAAACCTTCTCAAAATGCATCCGGTAATGCGATAATATAACCCTAAATTTTCTACAGCATTTAAGTGAAGATGTAAAATAATACCAAAAGCTTATAAAACCGAAGCTAACCTAACCAAAACATAACCATAACAAAACCTAACACAACATAACCTAACTTCACAGATGTGTTGTGTATACTATGTACAGTATACAAGACTTCATATTTATATCGATATCATCCGAGCAATAGTTCTGCAGATTAACCAAAAATAAAGTACTGTTGGAAAGTCTGAACCAAGCAATACAATAACATAGCGGGGCTCATACGGGTGATCAACCCTATCTATGATCATGATAAAAATAAAGTTCTGCACATGCCACATGACTTCACATTCGATAAATAACAATTACCACCTACCCTCATAATTTGTGTTCACCTGTCATGTCAAATTTATAATACTTCCAGAAAAGGAAAAGGAGGTACTAGGGACCATTAAGGAGAGATACATTATACTCACAAGAGGTGCCGAAGGAAGGATCAGCTTTCGTGAGGCTGTAGTGGGTGCCTGTCCTCTCTTCATGTGCCTTCACTTCCTTCTCTGCCTCTTCCAAAGAAAGGCAGTAATCTTGACTGCTCTTTGGGGGTTTGATGTCGTCGGTTCTGGAGAGGTCAGCCATCTTGCCTTGGTAACACTACTAGTGATGTGTCGTAGAGCCGGCTCTTCCAGATAAACGATAAGAGCCGGATCATGGCTCTAAGAGCCGCAAGTGGCGGGTGACGGGAGCCTGGCCACTGGTGTGGTGGGCAGAGCCTCGAGGGGCATGGTGGTGGTGCTATAACAATTTTGTTTATACGTACACATCCGTAAGACGTACACGCATCATACGCACACAAGCAATTACACATATGTACGTTAATTATGGAGATACAAGTCAAAGTATACAGTTTGATTTCTTGTGAGACAATTTGAGAATGAAGTAATAAGGAGAATGGAAGATAAGAGACATCCTTCCTTACCGCCGTGACAGTCACCCGTATTTAACACCATAATAATAATGGTGTTTAAAGTGTTATGTTCAGCTTTACGTGGCAGGGATGTGGCAAGAAAGGTGAGTGTGACCCTGTAGTACCTGTAGGGAAGGGCGGCAAGGGTTGGCAGGGACCAGGGAAGGTGTAATAAGGTAGTAACTAACTTCTTGTGACCGCTAGCAGCCAGACAGGATCTCTGACCTGGTGATAATATTTTTTCGTTTTAAACCTTCCCTGTTCCTCTACATGTCACTTTGAGGGATGGAGGAGCAGTAACACATCATTCTTCACCATTAATAGTGGAAGGATATAAAGAAAACATTACCTATTAAGCGTAAGAACATCAACAAGTTTCAACAGGTATCGCTAGGTGGCGGCCGTGCGTTGACTGCTGGATCACGTATATATAAAACCAAAATTGAGATTATTATTATACACAGGAAAGCAATTATATATACTTTAAAACATCGTCTGAAATACATAACTTTTTTCTACATAAACATTTGTTATATTTCATTCGTATTTATTTCATGAAAAAATGTTTATTTCTAAGGTCAATTATAAAATCGAAAACTAGAATAAAGCAATAATAATTAAATTAAACCAATATAAACCATAGAATAGAATATATATAATATATTCAAACAGAAAGTAAACCCTAAATAAGCCATAGAAAAAAAGAAAAAAGAAAAAAACAATGAAAAAATGAGAAAAAAACACCGTAATTATTTATTTACATCCAAGAGTGTTAATTATTGTGTGTTAGGTACAGTAAAAGAACTTTTAGGACATGATGACCTACATGAATAGAGATGAAGATAAGTGTGTTGTGTTGTGAGTGTGTTATGGTGGGCTGACGGGCTGCCAGGCTGACAGAATATGTGGAACTACTTTAAAAAAAAAAAAAGTATTTGCGAGCCGAAAGAGCCGTTTGGGAGCCGAAAGAATATTGAGTGAACGAGAACGAAAGAATCGGCTCTCTGAAAAGAGCCGGAATTCCCATCACTAAACACTACAAGTTACAACCGCTGGGCCAGTGGCTTATAATGTCTAATCAAAAGTCAGTTCAAAACCTTCATAAGAGGTTTTATTATAATTTCATTACTGATTGCTTAAAGTATTGTGCTTGTGGCTATTTGTTGAAATAGGTAGGTAGACTATACCTACCAGTCTCACGTACTAGTAATCTACTGTATGTTATATATTCTTACATACATTTATATTCAATAGTTCGATTAGATTAGATTGTATTCAAAGATCAATGCATGAAGACATTAATTATTTTCGTAAGTTCGTAGTGGAATTATAAACAAATTTGTATGCATATTACAGTGTTGCCAAATATGTAAACGTTTTTCTTCTTCATAATAGTAATCATAATGGCAATAACTACTACTACTACTACTACTAATAATAATAATAATAATAATGATAATGATAATAATAACAATAATAATACTAAAAATAATTATAATAGTGAATTGTATACGAGTACCAGCAGCCTGTCGCTTATTGACCATTCAAACATAGCTTAATTGAGGATGGATCTGCCTTTATTAAGTTAATTTCGTCTAATAAACACCTTTATGTTGCCTTCCTGTGTTAAATGTAAATAAGTGTATAGTTGTCCAACATTTCAGTTATATTAGTAGTCTCAGTAATGCATTCAATACTGCACTATAATGTAGTTATAATAAAGTAAGTTGCATAAATTGAAAAGTCCTGTAAATCATATTTACGTGTTTACTATTTCCTACAAAAAATAAATAAAAAACATATGCCAAGACAGAGGTGCCATTACACTTCAACACTTTAGCTAAGGCAGAATGAGTTAACATCCGTATTATTGTATTTATCATATTGGGAATAATGGGATTGCCACGGGATAAACTACAGTTTTATATTATGCTCACTCAGGAGCCCAATCAGCTGATGCACGACAACAAAGATAAATTTACAGATTTTAAAATTAGCGATTGCATTACTCTTATAAAATATTAACGTTTTACATCATATACAAAATTGTATGAGTAAGATTGCACTTATCATTTTGGTTACTTTTAGAATAGATTGTTGGGTGGAAACTTTAATTGCTGAGATAACTTGACTCTTTAATTTATCTTCCGTTAAATCTTCATGACGTTGATGTTGTAGTTGGTGTGAAAAGGTAAAGCATTCACTTCCATATATCTGTCATGTAAAACGTCTTCACTGGCCCAACTGGATGCTATCGATGTAGAAAGTTCCTGTACAAGATGGATTGGTAGTGTTTGGAATGGATAGTTCTCCTTTGAACCAGGTATGTGTGGATGAAAAAGGTCGGGGTTATAAATAATAACATGAATATAAGGAAGCTACAAAAGGCCCGAAGGCCAATACGTGGTAGTACCTGATAATGGGTATGAGATTGTGAAACTAAAATCTACAAGTAGTGTGGTTTCCTAAACAAGTTTCATGTCTGGATCATGCAAATAGATACAGTATAAAACAAAAAAAAGCTCCTTTGTTTAAAAATAAATTTTAATTCTTACATTGGTGAAATTTTACATCTCCACAATAATATAGATATAACACATTTCATATATATGTGGATCCATTTCGAATGATTTTGACATTCATTTCCGTCGCAAATGCATATATTATAAAATATGGTAAAATTGCAGTTTAAGCCAATACACCTATTCTTGTTTTTCTTTTCCCCTATAGCCAACAAGCTTGGGGACCACTTGGGAAAGCGGGGTTTCAGGGTGGGGGCAAATATAGGCCATATATGGCAATCTGAAAGATTTTAATTTTAGGTTAACAAATATGAAAAAGATTATAAAACCGAACCAGATCCCCCAACGACACAACCCTAACCTAAACTAAACTGACCTGTAAATTAATTTCCACCACAGGTTCAAAGGCCTATGTGATGAGAGATGAGCACCTGCAGCTATACACAGCTATAATGTGTGGGGCACACTTTACCTTACACAAATTCAATGTCATACAAGCTTCAGCTGCTTTCTGGAAATAATGTGAAATTCGTTTTTGTAAGAGGTGTACAGCAGGTTCCCTACCAGCTGCCTCAAAGACTCACAGAAGTGTACAGGTTAAATGATACTCGTCAATGTCATTGCAGCTGATGCATTCAATTTTGAACTTTTAATTTGCAAGCAAAATTGGGATTTTCTTCAAAATTCAGAGAACTGTATCTCTTGAACCGTTTGTGGTATAGCAATGAGACAAATGCTATTATATTTAGCTCACCAATTGGTGGTGAGGAAGATACCTGAGTGATCTGATTTGGAATGTTCCAATTATGACCAGCACACACGCAACTATTTAACATTTTACACAAATATTTTTGTATGGAAAACACTGATGTATTTCAGTGAACAGTAATGCATTTAAATATTTTTACTACTGATACTCCTTTCATAAAAACAAATAAAATCTCACTACACAGGCCCACCGAGAGCAGCGACGTGCAGAGTCTTTTCAGCGTGGAGGAAGGTTAGATGAAGCTGCTGAGTGCCATGGCAATGCTGCTGAGCTGCTGAAAGCAGCATTAACTCTTACCAAGAATATTCTTGCCCGCCAGAGCATTACTCTGCAGCATGATCACCACCTGCGACAGCACCAACTTTTCAGGTAAAGGTAAACTCATAAATTGATATATACTATATGCTAAAGGTATTTGTTTTCTTGGAACCTTATCACTGGCAGTACCAGGAAACCACTGGCTTTTGGGCTTCCTGAGGAGTCACTAGAGGACATAAAATATCCTTTTCAAATCAATCAATCTATATACCAGGCTGTTATTCCCCTAAAGGGAGTAGCCAGGACAAGGCATGCATACATCCACCCATGCACACATACATATACACTCCTCACTTAGTACCTAGGCCCTCATAGGAGAAGAGAAGTACACTGCACCCAAACAAACATTCTTAAATGAATTTTTTTGTCTCTTACATGGATTCACCAATTATAAACTTGTTTTGAGTATGAAACTTTAACTAAAAACAAGAGCTATACCTTTTTCTTTAAGACAAATTTTACTGTTCTGGTATCAAATAATTTGTAAAACAGGGATCACCCATGTTATTTATTATTTTTCAACATATATATTGTTATTATTGTCATTATTGATTTCTATAAAGGTTCCGCAACAAGCAGCTTGAGAAGTACGTGAAAGCCATGGAGAACCAGCGTATGAAGGTTGGGAGTGTGAGTGGGAGTAGTGGGTCAGGCTCAAGCAGCCGTGAACTGCCCGCCTCGGCTGCATCTAATTTTGGCAAGAGGGCTCATACAATATCAATGGAAATGACCAAGTAAGTCTTTTGTATTTTCATATTATGCAATCACTACAAAGTATTGCAATTTTATAAATGCACTCAATATCAGCACTCATCCTTCTGCATTTACTTTATAACATGTTTTATGTAAATATGTAATATATAAGTTAGGTTCCTATGGTATATTTCTGGAAAAAGAAATCACCAAACTTCTAGTCATAAGATAGGAGTGAGTGAGGTTGGTGTGGCCTGTACATAATGGTGTAAGTGCAGTCTTCCACTATCTACTTTTGTGACATGGGTCTGACCAAGGAGAGATGGATGGTTTAACTGCATGAAATTTATTATTGAGGAGTCATACCAAAAGGATTGCCAATGGCCAAGTAGAAAGGAGATAAAAAGAGATAAATGATCACAGGCTAGGACTTGTGAAACCATGCCATCAAAACATGGCAGAAGAATGGACCAGTGAATGTTAATACTCAACATTATCAATAACAACAACTCTCTCTCTCTCTCTCTCTCTCTCTCTCTCTCTCTCTCTCTCTCTCTCTCTCTCTCTCTCTCTCTCTCTCTCTCAGTGCAATGCACTGTGATGTGCATTGCACAGTTCAAAAATAACTTCAAATTAAATGGGAATAACTGAACAGTCAAAAACTATGTAGTAACACATGACATTTGCCTTGTGTGGGTCAAGAATGTGAGAACCCAGGACCCATTATATTTCCAATCAATAATACTTTTAAAATAAAAAATTTTAGTAACTTGAAATTATAGTAGTATCTTGCTATTTTTAATGTTTGTAACATTATAGATTTTGTTTCACAGGTATGCAGAAAAGTTTGATTCAATTCTTGACCAACTGACTGTGGATAAAGATGAAGTCAAGAATCAACAGGAACAGACAGATGTTACACATGAATCTCAGGAGGTGACGACACCTTTTGAAAAACTAGCAACATCAGAAGCAGTTGGTGGAGTGAAAGAGTTGTCAGGAGTAGTGGAGGAGTTACGGTCACTGCAGGACCACCAGACTGATCTTATCACCCAGCTCTTAGCTGAACTCTCCTCGGCTGAAAAAGAAAATTTACTTCTAAAGGCTCAGGTAAGTATATCATTCCAATCTTTATATAGCTTTGTGTCCTTCATCCATATTGTAACATATATGTACTTTTCAGGTAGCACTCACTTTTCAGGACTACTTCTTTGTTTTTCATGCCATATTCATAGGCAGATGCAATCCTACGACTTTACTTAGCATTAGTTAAGCCTCATTTAGATTAGTCACCTAGTCACACTAGTGATCTTAAGTCATTCATGTACAAATTTGTGAAATTGACCTGCTTCAAAATTGTGACTTGCTGGAGTTATTGCCGGGGGTTGCTGAAGAACCAAATTACCACTCAACTCAATAACCCACTTGATTTACATAAAATGTATTTTGCTTATTATAGCAATTCATGTGAAGGTAAACATTGAATGAGTGACTACTCACCTCGTACACAGTACCTTACATATTGTAGTAAAGGCTAACACTATAAATTTTCATTGGGATAAATCTTGATTGTATTTTCATATCACTTTAAAGTTTAGTATTCTGTTGAGGGACAAAATCCTGATATACATTTATTGCTTTAGGTGAGGGAGCTGCAGGCTCGGTGTGAGGGCTATGAAAGTGAGCGGAGACGACTGCGTGCCATGGCAGATTCCAGTTGCTCGCCATTTGTGTTCTCACCACTGAGTGAGTTCTCTCCAGACCCTCCAAACGTGCCTGATCTGGCCCCCTTGGAGATGCCTCCATTGGACTTCTTAGACAACAATGAGGCAGACTCCGAGTCAAGAATTCGGCCACAGAATTGGTAGAGTGCAGAATTCTGGCAGTATATCATATATGTATATTGCATATAATGGAACTTTGTGTAACATAGCAGGAAAATTATTTGCTGTAGGTTTTCTTTTTGATTAACTTTTGTATAGTTTTTTCATTGTTATTACCAACGTTGGGTACTTGTCTGCTTTCTGGTCCCCTCCTCTGCTCCCATTTTTAGTAGAGATACTATAACATTTGGAAACAGGAGGAAAGCAGATTTATTTATTTTCAGTTCTTGTGTTTTTTTAGAAATTAAATAGTGATAATCCCCCTATAGGGAAATTTGAAAAATATAATTAAATATTTAAAACAAAATATGGAATTTTGAATTCACTTAACAACTATATATGCAGTTATGAATTCATTCATTTGATAATGGCTAAGTTTTTTTTTAAACTGAAGTCCTCAAATTATTTTTTGTTCAATATACAAGTTTGAAATTTCAAAATCTGAGTTATGTTTCTTGAATAATAGCAAATTTACTATATGTTTAAAGGCAATATGGTTACTTATACATATGAAGAAAAAAAACAAGCAATAATAGAGCAGAGCAGAGGAACAGTGAAGTCTGCACACAGTTTTGGGGAGAGAAGCAGATGAGAGGAATGGAACTTAATTTTGAAGTAGAGCAGAGCACGAAGTTCTGGTCTTGTTGTAGGGAGGGAGCAGTGGTTATAACCTAAATCACTGTAATTTTATGCAATCAGTTCATTTATGTATCATCATGTAAGTATTATTATATTAATGCAACTGACATTGCTCATACTTCCATACCTCCTAGCTATGATCATCCTGCCTCTAATGATCCCAGTACTCCTATCCCCACTATTATCACAGCTCGGTCATTTTTTTTCAAATTTTTTTTTGACATTTTCTATTGATGAAAGAGTTTTTAGTAAGTTGAAGAATAGATTTGGCATGATTACGGGCAGAAATATAAAGGGCATGAGGGTGGTATGTGAGTGATGGATCTTGCTGCAATGTTTGAAATGCTGAAGTTGACCGTGTGTAGGATTTTGAAAAAATAAGGAAGTGATTAAAGCAAATCATGTGGCTAAAGATGTTATGACTCTGACCTCTAGAAGATCAATGTTAATGGAGGAGATGGAAAAACTCCTCTTAGCTTGGATAAATGAGAAACAGTTGGTTGGTGATGTCATTTGTGAGGGCATTATCTGTGAGAAAGCGAAGCTCCTGCATAATGACCTTGTAAAAGCTTTGCCTGGAAGTAGTGGTGATAGTGATGAGTTTAAGGTTAGTTGGGGGTGGTTTGGAAAGTTTAAGAGAAGAAGTGGGATCCACAGTGTTGTTATGCATAGAGAGGCTGCTAGTTCGAACAAGGATGAAGCAGCAGACTTCGTGAATAAAGCAGTGGTTAACAGGAGCATTAACTTGTTCAGTGACAATGTGATTGACCACTTCAGGAAAATTATGAAAAGTCACCAAAACCAAGCAACTTTGGAGAGGTGGTTCTCTAAAGAAAACAAGCCTAATGAGACCCAATCCTCTACAAGTGGTGTTAAGAGAAAAATAGAGCGAACGCCAGAAGCACGTTCATCTGATGTTGGCTTGGAAGGTGCTTCCCCTTCCAAGCAATAAAACCCTTTCCCTCCTTCCTCCTCTCCACCTTCCACATGCACCATCACAACTCTTCACTAAGGTATATGCAGTTATTTTCATGTTAGTGCATTTATTTCTTGTTTTTTTTATTATTATTTAATATTTAGGATATTTAATCCTCTTTTTCCTTGAATCATGTGTATTTGCAGTTAAAAGTGTGTTGATGATGGGGTTTTGGGGTCCAGGAACAGATTAATTTACTTTCCATTATTTCTTATGAGGAAAATAGTTTCCGATTCCGAATTTTTGCCAATTCGAACAGCCGCCAGAACGGATTAAATTCGGAATTAGAGGTCCCACTGTATAAATATATATATATATATTTTTTATTTATTTATTTTTTTTTGTCTTGCACCTGTGGCACCAGTAGACTTGATGGAGGCGTTAGATGGTTGGCCTCTGCTTGTTAGTAGCGCAGGTTAGAATTTTATAGTGATGTCTCATTTCTTGTCTAGAGGCTCATGCTGCCCGCGGAAGCTCCTTGATCCTTATAACTTTGCAGTCCCGTATATATATATATATATGTGGTGGATTAGTACACCTTATATGGTAAGTGTGCCGGCAGTAAGTTGGTCTTTACCTAGTTGTGGTCTCCGTATCTTTATTGGGCCAGTTTTTCCTTCAGTCGATGTACATTCTTTGCCATTATCACCTATTTTTTCAGTTCATTCCAAGTGTCCATTCTTCTTTGGGGAAAACTACTTTTATGTATCGTTTAAGCAAATTCCTTTTTGCAAATTTTTCTTGTATTCCCTAAAATTTCTAGCCGCTCCTTCTTTTTTCAATATTAGATCTTTTCTATCTGGGTCCTTCAAGCTGTTCATCAATTTATATATTGTAATTAAGTCTCCTCTTTTTCTTCTTTTTTTTATAAAGTAAACATAGGTATGACATATTCTTGGTCAAATTCACTTGTCATACGTCAAATATTATTAGAGCTCTTTTCATAAGGAGTATGCTCTTACCTTTTCCGTTATCACCCTTCACATCTATAATGTGCTTTTAAGGACTAGTTGCATTGCTAGTTTTTATATGTAGTTGAATTTTATCTCACTTAATGGCAACTGCTACTTATAATAAACTTAAAGGTGATGCCATGAAAGTAATTCTTTATAAATGTAATTCAAGGGGGACCAGAATGATGTATAATATTTGTTTTGTAAAACAGTTTCATACCTTACATTAATCTGTATTGATGCTAATTCAAGGGTTGTTACCAGGTGAAGGTGTGACTCTCATTACAGCTGCTGCAACATACTTTCAATGTAACATTTACCATCATGGTAAAGTATGCATAAATGTATAAAACTATTGTTACTTTTATACTTGGTATGATATGTATTACAGCCATACAAATAAGAGGTTTACAGTATATTTGTTTTTTTATACTGAAACCTTTCAGAGGATCAAGAAAACACAACACTCAATTTGTACATTACTAATAACTAGCATATGTGATGATACTGTGATCCCAATGGATGATAAAATTACAAAAAAATAATATCTTGCTTGGCACCATCACATCTAAAGACATAATATGAAAATAAATTGAGTATAATCAAAATTAATGTTACTTCAGGGAAAAAATTGTGCCATGAAATTAATAAATTTTGTCTGTGCCTCATGACCTACTGGAATAAACAGCCTTCATACTTGTTCTTACATTTTCCACCTTGTGTACAATACGCAAATTCAAAATTAGCTCTTATATTAGGAAAGTTTAGCTGAACTTTGCTGATTGACTACCAGTCTTCTTTAAAGTTTTACAAAATCTATTAAGCCTGAAAGCCAACCTTTCATTTCCCTCACATATATAATTGCAAAGCAAATCCAGATGAAAAGGCAAATTCAATCAAGAACAACATGTACTTAATTGTTCAACAAAAGTCGTACACCAGTGGAAGCTTCACCACTTTCCTTTTGACATTATGGTCATTAAAGGGATTCACATTTGTTGGTTAATGTTTTGGGACCTTTACTTCCATTACCTGAAGCATTCCCGAATATATGAACATGAAACTGCTGTGTGATTTAGGTATCAGTGATGTCTACTATCCCTCACTCCAAATATTTTTTTAAAATTAGATACATCTTTCATAATTGATATAGCCAAAGACTCTACTAAATATTTGCTATTTCTGCAGACATAAAAAACTATTTGCAGGGTGTGAGGCCGTACAATTTTTTTGAGTTCCCTTTCCCTTATCTAATAAAAAATTATGTAGTAATGCTTATATTGTACTGTAAGATAAAAATAATTTATTTTTATATTTTTATATTTCTAGTGTACATAAGTCTACATAATGAAAGACATTTATTTTCAGCAGGCAACAATATCTGACACTAAATTTGTTGTAGTATTGACTTGCTTCGGTTCTAGGTTTTTGCCTGTTTTCACTTATCACTTTACAGAAATCTGTGTAAAGGTTTTGATGAATTATGCAAAATTGATGAAGTTTCTTGTTATTATTAAGTTATTTCACAGGGAAGAGACAATTTCTCTACCTTTTTCATTTTGAGTAGCATCTAGCATGATCTTGTTCTCTCCAGACTCTTGCATTACTACAGAAAAGTCTTTGGGTTTGATATCAAGAACAATGCCAACACCAGCGTCGGGTGACACCCCAGCTTCACTTTCTGCCTCTTCTGGTACTGAGGCTAAGTATTCCTCATTGGTGGTGTAGGTGACCTGGCAGTAAAATGATTATTGATATGTAGAAGTGATTGAAATAGGATATTCAACAGACGGAGTAAGAATGTTTCTTTGGCATATAATACACATGTTATACTCAACAATTTCATGACCAACCATTCAAAAATTTCAGATTTGTACAAGTTCAAACAATTTACCATTCTAGTGTCTTGGCTCCATAAACGCTGCATCAACGGTACTGCACAGTGTAAGCCGGCACACACAAACAGAAGGGATCCCGCAAAATAGAAGGAGATGTCATAGCTCTGTGTGGCATCATAAATGCTTCCTGGTAAGGGAAAACCAGTAGTTATTTACTCTTCCAGCATCACATTCAATTAATTTCTATACACAAAATCATTTTGAGTATGTGATGAGTATGCTATTTCATTGCATGGATTACAAAAGAGTAGGTAAAATTATTACTATTGTAGTTTGAAAATCCAACTGAAAGTGTTATTTACACTACTTCACTATTACATCTAAATACTTTATGAAACTGCAATATATACAAATGTCCGACAACTTTTAAATACGAATAGATAAAGAACTTAACAGATACTATGTACAGTAGATATGATGCAAATATGTAGCCCAACCATTTATCATACCTAAAGCATTTATTGATATTCAAATTTGAAACCTCCACCTGTGTATATATATACAGATATATATGTTAATATAGCACACAACCTATACTCACACACCCTCAAGCACACTGGTAATACATGGCTAACATATTGGTCCCTTGTCAGACTGGAAAAAAGATAACATATAGCTTAAGCAGTAATACAGTATACACATGTGTATTTACTGCTGCTGTATTCCCGGTGAATCGTAAAAGATGCCAAAAGGGATGGAGCAAAGGGTCTGGGAAGCCCCTCCTCTGTATTTTCTCCTATGAAAAGATCTGGCGCAGAGGGGGAGGGAGAGTAAAGTCTCCCTGAACCTTGAATGTCTTATCTTAGCAACACCCTTCTAATGAGGTTATAAGCCAAGTATGAAAATAGATATACTTACCTAGTTGGAGTATACAGGACCTGAACTACACCTGTACGGTCCTGTCTCTGTATCTAAATTTATCCCCTTTCCTTTAGTTAATGTACATTTTTTGCCATTATCACCTCCTCTTTCAGTTCCCCTCCATTTCCAAGCCCGTTGCCATTGTGGAAGGGCCTCAGAACTAGAGATATGGCCCGATGCAATGTTACCTCAGATTTCAGCCTCTGGTCCAACCAATTTTTGCTTGGCCTTTTTCTTTTTCTAGCTTTATTTCCTCTTGTTTCATGTGTCTTTTCTTTGTAAATTCCCACTATCCCCTTCTTTTCCTAAAGTGTGAGAGCCATGCTAAGAGGATGAAATACTAACTACAATTTCAGTTATTAACGGCCTGAGGGTGCCATGGGCACGGTATACCCTACCTCTTTCATTGCCCTTACTCCTCATGGGGAAGCGCATCTCCACCAACACCCTTTGGACCACATCCAGCATTATCTTTCTCTCTACTACATCCTATCCTCCTTCCTCCACTCATACCTCTTATTCCTTCATCTAGCACAATTACCTCTTCCACTGCTTTTACCCTCTCTTCATCCCCATCTCTTGCTTCTTCACCTTCCACTTCTATCACCACTACTGTAGTTCCTTCATTGCTAGTGACTAATAACTTTTCTTTACTAGACCTTGACACCCCAACCTCTACTCGTTCAACTTCAAACTTCGCTCCCCTCCCACCCCATATTCTTACACCAATCAAGCGTCGCTCCTGTGCTTCTTCTCTAAAACCATCTACTGATCCTACTTCATCCTTAATCACTAAAACTTCTTCCCTACAGTCTTCTACCAAGAAAACCATTACTTCCATTGTCTTCTGTCCTCCTTCCCCTAGTGAAACCATCTCTGATATTGAAGCCTTTAAAGCAAAACCTTTCATTGATGCCTCACTTCCCCATCTTCTACCTTATCACATTCAAATTCCCATAACACTCTGTGTTCCAGCAGAAGTTCATGCCCCGCCCCGTGACCTTCCCCTGACTCCCCTACACCCACCCTCTACTCCTACACCTCCCCCATCTTCCCCTCAACCTTTTCCCCCTCTTTCCCTCCCATCCTTTCAGCTACATCTACCAGAAAATCTCTTCTTAACTATCCTTTACCTCCTGAATTTTCTCATGAATTCCTGTTATATGATTCCTCTCTCCAAGATCCCTCCTGCCTACATACTTCCCTTACTTCCATACCTTCTACTTCTGATCTTCCCGCCTCTAATGATCCCAGTACTCCTATCCATACCATTATCACAACTCATTAATTTTCTTTAAAAAAATATTTCTGCTCCAATAGAAATGATCTCCGCTGTCTACTTTTTTATCTATGTTCTTTCAAGTCAAGTCTGATATAATAACTTACATCCTACGATGCCTTTTTCTTGGAAACTTTTCTACTCATTCACTATAACTAACCATTCTTTCCATATTTTATCTTGCTGTTATCTTTTTGCTCTGTCATCTACCTTTTAGCTTAACATAGCGCTATATGACCTTTGATGTCTAACGCTTACTTTATTCTCATTAACACTCATTATGACAATTATGACTTTGATGCGCCAAGAAAACATCTAAGAAGTATGTGGCATGAAATGAAGACAGGTGCAAATGCTTGCATATGAATATGACACTCATATGAAAACTTTTAATATTCTTAGAGATTAGAGAAAAAGAGAAGATATTACAAATAGGTTGCCAAGACAAGGCATTTAGGATTCAAGGAGACTATTCTCCCCTCCCCCTCTGTTTTATCTTTTCATAGGAGAGAATAGAGAGAAAGGGTTTCCCAAACCCATTGCTCCATCCTTTTTGGTCACCTTTTATGATGCATGGAATACAGTGGTAGTATTATGTAAGCATAAGCTGGATTCCCTCTGTAAAATTGTATGAGCATTGGATTACATAAGAGTGAATGAACAGAATGTACAAAGATGAGGTACCGTATATGGACAGTAGTGAGTGGATATTTCTGCAGTGACTACCCTCTTGAAAGAGAAGTTCCAAGAAACTGGTATCAGAGTAAACTAGAGCAGACTAATGTGGAGACATAAAACAGGACAATATATCTATGAACAAATTAATATTAAATATATTTTGCTAGAAAAAATAGCTGTGGAAGATCATACATATAAATAATGATAAATGGACATCTAGACTGATAGAATAACAACCCAGAGAAGGAAATCAGTGCCAACCACACAAGGAATGTGACGTAAATCAAATAAGAAAATTTACTTATGAGGAATGAAAATAAGTTTAAATAGCAGACTGGAAAAATTAGGAAAAGCCTTTGTCTTGTCTTGCAGTGGATGGTGGTGAGTGCCAATGGAAACTTGAGGTACTTACCTTAACATGCAGAACACCTATAGAACTCAATGGATGGGTTACTTTTGTCCTATTTCAAAGAGTAGTTGATTTTTATTTATCGATTTATTTATCCATAATTGTCTTCTCTTTTAAGAAGACGGGACATAAGGGGTTGGCCTTACCTGAGATAGGTGCCCCCACCATGGAGGCTGACCCCCGGAACAAGATCAGTAACCCAAAGGCATTGGTGAGCTGCGACAGTCCCAGAAGTTGAACCAAGATGATTGACGAGAGGGAGATGTAGGCAGCTGTAAGGAAGCCCCTATAAGGTTAGTAACAATCACTCATACTTACCATGTGGCCACCATGTGTTAAGAACATTCAAATGTTTCTGATAGGTTCATTGAAACGTATTTTTTCATAGATATTTATAATAAATTCAGATCAATGTTATTTCTGCTTATTACTACTTTCCTTAAATTTTTGTTTATCATCAGAAACATAAGACTGTTCTCATGAATTGTGCAGTGGTTATTGGGCCGAGTAGTCACTCAGGATGGCTGTTACAGCAAGCAAGTGTCATCTATTAGAGCTGCTGTTGGAAAGGCCTCTCTTGATGAGGTAAGACTTTCTTGTTAGTGCTGTTAATAAAAAATAAAAGAAAAGAAAAAAATGAAATAACACAAAAATAAAAAAAACTTCACTCACCAAAAGATCTAACAAAATAGTTGTTAGTGTAAGCATGAGATGCCAGTTTACAGCTATTTCCCAGCATGAGTCCACTCCTTGCACACATAAAAAAGAAACCGTTTAGTGTCCTTCACCTGTTAAGAAGAAGCTATATGATTCAGTGTTGGAGCTCCACTCTTTCACCTTAAGCAAACCTTTATGCAATTTATAATGCAAAAAAAGGTGACATGCTGAAGGTGAATTTTGTGAGAGCTGCAATGTGATGAAAGTTGCTGGAGCTGAGCTGCAAAAGAAGTTGGTCATGCATTCTAATATTAACTAGTCGGAAGTCATTTGTCTAGTCAGCCACACAGTGAGTTGAGGAAGGAGGGTGTGTGAATAGATAATTATTTAAGTTACAGCTTCCAATACTAGCTATTAGAATACTAATGCCACTACAGCCATCACAACCACCACTACCACCACCATCACCTCTACTAGCACCATTCCATTACTTCCCATCACAACCACTTCCAAAATGACCACAAGCATTTCCACTACAGTGGCAGGAAGCAATCACTCCACTGAGTGAAGGTGAGGAGGGCAGCGCAGGGCTCGGGTACCTGACACGGGAGGACCCAAGATCCCAGCCACTCCACGGAAGATACACAGAAGACCAAAGGCATTGGTGAGTTGTCTGAGGCTGAGCAGGTCCACAATGATGATGGAGGTGAGGGCGATGAACGGAGCTGGAGGAACAACCATAGAGTGAAAGAAGGTTGTGCTGACATATAGCTCAATGACAGAAACTATGAAGAGGATATTTTGTGCCATATTTTCCTTCACTCTATTCTATCTGGGGGTTTTTTTCCATCAAAATATAGTTTGATAGCATCAGTGATCAACAATCTTTTCCCATGCCAAGAAATCAATACTATGTTATTTCATGCACTGGTAAGTATTGCAGGCAAAAGAAGTTGGATGCCCACATCAATATTCAAAGTAGTATGATGATGTGTTCCCACCACAGCTGCAACCAGACATAATCTCATGTAAACTATCTGGAATCAAACAGTGTTCAAATTGAGTTTTCACCATACTCACAAACACAGCAATGTCAATTATTCCAATACTGAAAGTGGAAAGATGGTGCTCCAAGAAAAATAGGAAATTGATATTATGTACTTTGGTTCTACAAGAGTAAATGAAGACTGATTGTCCTTTAGTTATCTATATGTGTATATTATTACTCCAGTTATTTACAAATATATTCTAAACAAAAGAGTAATATACTTGAAAACATGTCAAAAATATAACTTCACACCATTAACACCTAATTCATAAGCTACTCCCTTTCACAGTACTGAATGTGTTTTGTTATAGGTGGCCTTGAGGCTTTCTATTGTCATGCTTAATCTCTCATCTTCAGTGGTTGTCTAAGAGCTGCAGACCTACACGTACTTCCAGGCCCAGAAAAAGTCACATAAACCACTTGGATTAAGAAATGAATCAGTGTGTCTATGGGAACAGGTTGCTCAGAATAAGCACTGAAACAGTCATCAGTTTGCTAATATTTTCTAATAGAAAGTCACATAATTTCCTTCAGATTATGTCTGGGTATGGCTTTGGGGAGAACACATTTTAAGGCATCTTTTATATTGAAAGTATATAAAAGAAAAGTCACTTGCCCACTACTCCGATTGTTATGTATACTTATATCCAAACCAATCTCATGGTTTTCTAAGCCTGATAAATCATTGAATTAGTTTAAACGACTGTATATACAAAATGCACAAATTAACAAGTGTCTGAGAGCATGTATGCAGTTCACTTTTCTTCAAAATCAAAATTTCACAATGCATTGAAACCAATTTCAATATTAATTGAAATTATGCTACTTCAGCAAACACAAGTTTATCATGAATCACTGCCTTACAACATGTAACATGCATCTATCTATCTATATATATATATATATATATATATATATATATATATATATATATATATATATATATATATATATATATATATATATATATATAGCTTATATCACCATTAAAAGGTGGTAGCCTAGACAAGGCATTTAGGATTCAGGGATATTTTACTCTCCCTTCCCATTCTGCAAAGGCTTCCCAAACTCCTCTATTTCGTCTCTCTCTCTCTCTCTCTCTCTCTCTCTCTCTCTATATATATATATATATATATATATATATATATATATATAATATATATATATATATATATATATATATATATATATATATATATATATAATATATATATATATATATATATATAATATATATATATATATATAATATATATATATATATAATATATATATATATATATATATATATATATATATATATATATATATATATATACCTCTTTCCTATTCATCTTTTCACCTTACTCACCTTCCCCTTCCCATTTTTCCAGCCATACTCCCATCTACCTTATATCTTTATCTTTGCTAACACAACATAGTGGTCAGACCCTTCATACATCCCTCCCACAGCCTTAGCATCCAATACATCCTTCCTCAATTTCTCATTCACTAAGGCAAAGTGTGGACACACGCTGTAGCTGTGCATAGCCGTGGGCACTCATCTCCCGTTACATTGGCCTTTGATCCTATGGTGGAAATTAATCCATTACCCTGGGACACAAAGCCACTGTGGCATCTGAGTTTCTACAGTTTACCTTCCCCTGGTTTCCCTAAGTACTCATCTTATCCACAGCTGTGTAATCAACCATACTCTTCTGCTCGCTCTTCTCATCTCTCCTCCTCTATGTGTACCTGTGGTTTATTTGATGCTGAAAAAAGGTGTTTGCTATAAACAGCCCCCTTTCCACACATATATCCACCAGGTACTCACAAATATAATTCACTCCTCCACGCCCCACTTCTCCACCACACCAGCTACCTCCCAATATCCAACCCTTCCATTCATATCTCCAATTAATACTATCCTACTCCCTCTTCCAATCACCATCAGACACTTGTTCACATCATTCCAGAACTTCATCTTTCTCCCTTTTCTTCTTCTCACATTTACAGGTGCACACACACAGACCCAAGCATATTTCACTATTCCTACCTTAACAACTGCCCTCATTATTCTGGACCCTTTCCATTCAATTGTCTCTATGCTTTCCCATACCTTAGGAGATATTAGAAGTACACACCCTTCTTTTCTTTCCCTGCTTTATTCATCTACTCCACACCACACCACTCCACTCCTCCCATCCCCTCCCATACTTCAATCACGCTCTCCATCATGCAGTCCATTAATCCACATCTTTTTGTATGTTTTTTTTTGTATCCCCATAACGTCCAACCCTCCTCTCCCAAAGATTTCAACTGATTTTCTCTTCCTTTTCTCTAAAGCATTCAGGCCATTCACATTAACTGAGCCAACTATCAGACATGCTGTTTCCCTCCCAGGGCAAGGTAGAGGCCCCTATCCATAGCCATCCATAGCCATCTTGTCCTCCCACAACGAGGCCACAGGCAGCTAGAAATGCTAACTCTTTCCGGTGGGGAAGTCCCCATGAATTGTCAAAAGTAAAAACGATAAAAACATTGGTGATGTTTTGCACCACCCTCCTTGGAGTATACCATGTGAAGGTGTGAAGCTGGGGATGGGCTGGTTTACCACTTCAGGGGTGGTAGACGAGATTGCTTTTATGTTTAATTTTTCCAAATACTTAAGTTTTCTTTAGTAGCAAAGATTGAAGGGAAAAAATTAAAATACACAGGAGGCAGAGGAGAAACTGGCAAAGAATCCTCTTTTTAAAATCTTCTTGCACCAAGGATAGCTCTTGTTAAATTGAACTGTAGCATGCACATAAAAGAATAATGTTAGAAATAAAAGGGGACCAATTCAACCTTACAAATGCGACAAATCAAATGAACACACATATGGTGTCTCGTCCACGCAGAGGTCATTACAATGTGAAATCACACACACACACACACACACACACTAATACACGTGTCTGCCATGTAAGTGGACTACACTATACATGGGAAATGGCAAGACCATTCATAACAAGGGTAAAAGAAGAACAGGATGGAGGGCTAGGAAGCAAGACATGCTTCAGGACACACAGTGGTCCAATATATATGCTTCAAACATTCTACATTCCCAACTGTTGAAGTAAATTCAAAAGTGAAGTCTTTGATTGTAGAAGACAATGGTGGTTGCATTGCCACCATCAGTTGGCACATCACCAATATCATCAAAAACATTTCAAAGTGAGCATGACGTGCCATACGCCTTGACTTAATTTTTACTGAGTAGGTAAATAAACCTGCAAACATAATTTTTTTCTGCACACCACCCCACCCTCAGCCACATTTACATGACTGAGCTGATATACTGTATTGGCTGGGTTCACTTCTCTTTTTTTCTGAGGGCCAAGGGGCAAAATGAAAGGAGTGTATGTGTATATGTATATGTATATGTATGTATGTGTGTGTGTGTGTGTGTGTGTGTGGTGTGCATGCTTTGTCTTGGCTACCACCCTTTAGGGAGATAACAGCCTGGTATATAGATAGATAGACATTATTATTATTAGTTGAAAAGAATATTCTATGGAATTGTCACTTCTTGTAATGGGGAAGTATTCAGGTACTATCATATAAGAGGCGAATTTTACTTGATGTTCAGTAGTTTATATTCATATTTATCTATCTATATGTAATGGTTGTTCCTAAGAACTCCCCCCCCCCTATGGGATGGCTATGGCAGAAAAGTGTTAATTTATCCCTGTCCATTCTTGCATGCTTAACCCTTTCATTCTCCTTTCTCCCCTTTTCTTCCCTCCCATATCATTTGGGATTCACCCTTTGCATCCACCACATTTATCATAGACATACACAGTGGTACGGCACATTTGGCAACTAATTTGATCAGACTCTCATGTGCAAATATCCCCGCAGCGACACAGCCCTGCAGCCCTGCAAACCCTGCGGCCCCGTAGCGACACAGTCCCACAGCCCCGCATTACCACAACACGCTCCTGGCACATAATAACGAGTCTCCCACCCAGCTGCTGTTTGGTCGCGTCACTCTACGAAACCGCCGCTTCCTCCGCCCCATCCCGGCTACTACTCTGCCTCCTCCATATGCCGCCCACGACAACCCAGCTGCCGGTGTCGGCGCTGGGAAGCCAGTCTAACCTTGGTCGCCATCTTGGTTACATAACTGCCTGTACTCTGTAATTTGCACCTGTTAAGTAAAATGTACGAAGCCACCTCTGGTGTTTCTCTAGACATAACTCTTCCTCTCTTACTCTTGTTCCTTCATTTAGCACAATTACCTCTTCCACTGCTATTAACTTCTTTTCATCCCCATCTCTTGCTTCTTCCCCTTCCACTTCTCTCACCCCTCCTGTAGTTCTTCCAGTGTTAGAGACTAATAATTTTTCTTTACTAAACCCTGACACCCCAACCTCTACTCCTTCAACTTCAAATCTTTCTCCCCTCTCACACCATATTCATACACAAAACATCAAGCGTCGCTCCTGTGTTTCCCCTCCAAAACTGTCTACTGACCTCGAGTGAGAACATCTCTGACATTGAAGCCTTTATAACAAAACTTTTCATTGATGTCTCACTCCCTTTCCCATCCTCTATCTCATTATATTTAACTTCTGATAACACCCTCTGTGTTCCAGCAGAAGTTCCTCCCCTCTCCCTTTTCCCCTTCTTTCCCTCCCAATCATTCAGCTGCATCTACCACAAAATCTTCTTGATTATCCTTTACTTTCCTGTTATGTAATTAATTCCCTCACCATGATCCCAGTAATCCTATCCCTACCATTATCACAACTTGTTAATTTTCTTTCTAAAAAATTTTCTCTCCCATAGAACTGACTTCCACTCTATGGATCTGGTTTTGCTGTTCTTTGACAAACCGACATCCTCCATTTCATCTAACCATTTCATTATAATTAAGCATTCTTTCTGTCCCCATACTTTGCCTTGCTGTTATCTCTTTGCTGTGCCGTCTACCTTTTTGCTTAACATACCGCCATATGACCACTGATGTATTATGGCGTTTACTTTATTTGCATTGACTCGCTTACTCTCATCATCTCAGAAACAATTTAACCAACTCTGTGTTAGGACCGTATTCTAAATAAGTAAATACATTTACATACATAATTTGAAACTACTTGTGATACAGAAATGTTTACGTAACATCCTTTGACAACTAAACAACTGGCCTTTTCAAGAAAAGCATTTTGCTTTTGTTGAAGTTGTGTTGAATACTGTTTCCCCACTTTTTTTCTTGCCCTTTATTTATCAGTTTCCTTTTGTTGTAAAAATGCAGCTGCACAATTATCAATATTACACTCTTAATTCTCTAAATCAATCCCATATGTTTTTTCCCATTTTTGATTTTGAGCATGCCCAATATCAAGACTTAAGTTATATATATATAAAAAAAACCCCTCAAGATTACTCACATACAAAGAATCCAAAGAGGAGGGAGAGCACCACAAAGGAGCTGTAGGAACTGGCAAATGGAGTAAAGAAGACACATAGGCCTGACATGATGATGCATATGTTGTTAACCCACAATGGACTAACACATGGCAAGTCAGCTATGATACCAGACAAAACACGACCAATTGTATTTGTGATGCCAATGAGGGAGATGAGAAAGGTGGCATATTCTGGATCCACACCCTGTAGAAAGAAGAGGAAAAATTAACCATTATAAACATTATTGGTTTGTATTATGTAATGGTTTTATATATTGCAACAAAAAGCATAAACAGGGAAACCTTGGTATACAGTATGTTATTATGATACACGGATTAATATAATATAAGTTTTAGTTTAAAGTTTCACAATTTTCCAATACCTGACTGCTTCTTACTTGCCTGATCTTCTTATCAGTCACATCATTGTCAAATTGAAGTTAATACAATGACACCCTGACATGGTGGTGAGTTATGACTATCTGCTCACTACTCAAGAGGAGCTTAAGGTATGGGGAAGGAGTCACCTTTCGCATTACTATTCACACCAGAAGAGGAAAGATTAGTAGGTTACTCTCACACGCATGTGGCCATCCCTTATGTGATTGACAATAGATCTTCAGTAACTTTAGGGGTAAGGTGTTTGTAGTGGAAGTGGTCAAATGCAGGATCTTCAGGGAATGAAATGACAAGAACATTGTTACAAAAGTGGTGTAAATACTGTAGATGTGAGATGAAAGCCCTCTACAAAATGGAGGATGAAGTGTTCCAATACTTGAGAGAGAAGGAGAAGAGAAGATTGAGAGGGATGAAGGGTACAAGAATAGTGAATGGACAGGAGGAGTAAATGGAGATATTTCTGTAAAGGCCATCCGCTTGTGGAAATTTCAAGAGTAAATTACATTAGGCATAACTTCTATTATATATACCAAATTTTTCCTGCTTATACTTTGGTGGTCTCTTCTATCTGGTATGTAATATGATAGAGCTCATGTAATACTAGAGTGCCTGCAAAGGAGAGGAACCTTCTCTATGGCTGCAGATGGGAGGTACACAAAGGGAGTGTAGAAGCCCAACATTCCAAAGAGGTTGGCCACTCCAATAAGAAGAAAGACTGGATTCTTGAGAAGGGAAAAGTCCATCATTTGACTCATAGTTCCCTTGATGGATTCTGGTAGACATGAACACTTCTCTGAGGAAGAAACATGTCTTTTAGTTAAGCTTGAGTGTGTATTCATAACAAATATTTTTGCAATATTAAAAAATAAGTCACAAACCATGTTCTGGATTATGGAAAGGTGATTTAAAAATCATTGCAAGTAGTACATGTTTTAAAAAGACACTTTTACGAAGTATTACAACTGTTGATGTTAAGTACTACAACTATGTTTAAGTCAATATATTAATGTGAATTTGTAATACTTTTATGTAAGTACTTTTGTATTTTTGTGTAAGCTAGTCCCTTAATGTAAGCAGGTTCTTTATGTATGGATTTGGTTATCCATGGATTGAAAAAAAAAAAAAAAACACGAATTTCCATAAGATAAATAAATTGAGTATCAAAGGGGCTATTTAACATTTGCACTTTCTGTGCAGCACAATGGGCTCCTCCTTCTCGTTATATTGACAAATTTTGAATTAAAATGAGTGCTTAAAGAAATAATATAACTCAAATTATACAATAACATAGCTACAAGTTGATGAGTAGACTCCTTGAGTGGCTAGTGTGTGGGATAAGAAAGGTGTAATGAAGGACAATACCAAGATGTACTCACCTTCAGAGTCATCAGGTCCATCTAGGGCGTCCATCACCACTCTAGTGGCTCCAGTTCCTTGCAGGTTGAGTGATGACTCTCGATAGGACAGCATTGATGCCTGAGACTTGAACTCTCGTAAGTTGGCAATGCTTCCAGAATAAAAGATGTCTTGGCGTGACATTGGCCTTAACATCATGGATCTCTGTAATGAAACAAAGCATCAGATTATCTCACCTGAGAGTTGTAGTGATTCTTTACTAAACTTTATTTATATTTACTGAGTTGTATGTATGACAAGGACATAGGTAGTATGTACTTACTACTTGCACTTCTACCAATCATTTACTTTCAAGAAATACTTAATCAGGGGAGGATCCTGAGTGATAAACAATAACGTTACATTCTAAAGAATCAACCATTTCATTATGGGTACAATACATAAACACACAAGGTATATGATATGCAAAAAATATTATCTGATAGATATCTGATAGCTGATAATAATGACAATAATGATAATAATGATAATAATGATAATAATAATAATAATAATAAAAAAAATAATAACAATGCTAAAAATAATAATCTCAGTAATAATATAAGAAATAATAATAATAGTAGTATTAATAACGGAATTAATAACAAAGTCAAAATGGAATAGAATTAAAAAAATTAAAAATAATAATAATAATAATAACAAGCATACAATAATGTACACCATAATACTAACTATACGATACAAATATATCAAATACTAAAAACATTTAAATCTAGGTATACATGGTACACTTAGGTATAGCTTTATTACCCCTCAATATGCACAAACAATAGACAGCCATGCCTGTCCTATAGAGCCACATACATAGGCTGAGGTTTGCCTGAAGGAGGTGATGATGGAGTTCTCAGAACACTCCACCCTACCCTCATGCTGATCACAGAGTGTTGATGGACCACACCCACACTTTTTATCCCATGCCTGGTGAAGGTCAGGGATGAGCTGGTCCATCTGGGTGGCCCTAGAAGCCTCTTAAGGACGTCGTTGTGACATACCCTAAGATGGTTCATAGAAGCCACCTTGAACCAGGACCACAGCGAGTTACAGTAAAGAGAATAGCAGTGACTCCTGAATAATTCCAGCTTCACCTCCAAGCTACAATGGGAAAACTTCCGCAACAGGGTGTTAGCCGTGACTGTAAGCTTGGTGGTCTGCTTCCTGATTCCAGCATCATCAGTCATGTTATGGTGCAAGACATGGCCTAAGTATGTGAACCTATCTGCAAAGGTGACCGCACATCCACTGAGTTGTGCCAATTCAAGGTAATTCACCTTATAGTGCACTAGTGGTACCACCATGCATTCTGTCTTAGTGGTGTTATAGACAATGTGATGCTTGGCAGCATACAACTAACACACCTTGATAAGGTCCTGCAAAGCATCTGCTGCAGGTACCAGCAGTACCATATCATCAGCATAACTCAGTGAGTTGATGCACCCATCATGTATGTGGCAGCCAATACCCGTATCACAAAGGATGGCACTAAGATCATCTGTGTAATCATTATACAAGTAGGGAGATAAGATCCTTACTTGTCGGACACCATTGGCTGTCCTAAATGGCAGCGAAAAAGAATTACCCCACTTGACAGTAAATTCCTGGGTAGTATACGCCAGCCCCAACGGTCACCCCATGCAAGTCTCCATGTAGTGCCTCACGATGCACTAAATCAAACGCCTTCTTGAGATTGACATATGCTGCGAGCATTCCCTGTTGAAACTCATGTCGGGGTTCCACCAATATGCGAAGCGCTATTATACGGTCAGTTGTTGACTTACCAGGTGTGAACCCTGACTATTCAGGTCTCTGATATTTCAGCAAGTGACTGCAAATTTGCATCAATAGCAGATGGGCGAGCACCTTGCTTGGTACGCTGAGCAGCGTTATTCCGCAGTAGTTGTTGGAATCTTGACTGTCCCCTTTTCCTTTCCAGATAGACACGACCAACCCCCTTTTCCAGTCAGGAGGAATGGAACCTGAAATGCCACACAGCAGTCAAGACAGCATGCAACCCACGGATCATGGCCTCGCCCTCCAGCTTTGAGCAACTCTGCACTGATATTACTATTGCCAGCTGCCTTTCCACTCCTCAACTTTATCAATAGAGGGTGCAGCTTCATTAATGGGTAGATCAGTGGTTTGAAGCCGTCCGCTTGGAGGGTTGACCTTGAGAGTCTGCCCCTCCACATCTGATACGAGGCAACTATCTGCTGTTCAGATAGCACTCACCCGAGATGTAGACTTGGGGTGGAGCTTCTTTAGGGTTCGATAGGCAGGTCGGAGGTCATTAGCATTTAAATGACCCTCAACATCTTCTGCGAGACTCCTGACATACATCTCCTTGTCTCTCCTCAGAAAAGTTTTAATCCTATGAGACAGAGCCCTGTACTGGTTTTGGTTCCCAGCCAGCCTAGCAGCACGGCTCTTCTCTATACTGTCCAGCATCTCCGCCAAAGCGAACCCACCCCGTGACCTCGGATGCCCCCCAACACACACTCTGGCACCCTTCAGAGTTTCACGTTTGAAGGTATCCCACAATTCTATATGGTCCTCAAAGGCGTCGAGCACTTCAAACTGATTTGAGACTGTCACTACATACTCATGAGCACATGTCAAGTTCTTCAGCTTCTCAAGATGGAACACATCGTGATCACATCTTGATATCTTTCTAGACTTGACATGAAGCAATTATTGGAAGATTTTTAATATATGAGTGTTTTTGTGTGCTTTGTGTGTAAAATCAAGCCATGGGCTTGGAGCTTCTCAAAGTGATTTAAAATAAGTTAATAGTAAAAGTACTAACTGAGGATGAGCGGCGAATCCTCAGAATAGCAGAATCGGCATCCATGAAGGAGTTACTAGAGTTGACCCTTCCATAGCCTCCAGACATTCGTCGCATCTCTTGTGATCCAAGGGCTCGTAGGTTTGAAGAGGAGGCCTTTGGGGTTGCTGGTACCACCTGTACAAATGGACAATATATATTATTAATTTTAGAACAAAACTTTGTGTGTGTGCGTGTGTGTGTGTGTGTGTGTGTGTGTGTGTGTGTGTGTGTGTGTGTGTGTGTGTGTGTGTGTGTGTGTGTGTGTGTGTGTGTGTGTGTGTATTTACCTAGTTGTAGTATACAGGGCCTGAGCTAGACTCGTGTGGTCCTGTCTCCATATCTACATTGATCCAATTACGGGTGGGTGGGTGGGTGGGTGGGTGGGTGGGTGGGTGGGTGGGTGGGTGGGTGGGTGGGTGGGTGGGTGGGTGGGTGGGTGGGTGGGTGGGTGGGTGGGTGGGTGTGTGGGTGTGTGGTGTGTGGTGTGTGTGTGTGTGTGTGTGTGTGTGTGTGTGTGTGTGTGTGTGTGTGTGTGTGTGTGTGTGTGCCCTGCACATTATTAATCACAATCAGAATATATTGAGGGGCCATAGCCACATACGTACCTTCATGGTACTTGCATATTCCACTTTTGATAATCTCCTCTCAAAGTTAGGGACAGATCCATTCTTAGGGATTACACTGGAGGAGCCTTGATTCATGGCAGGCTGGGAACAGTTTCGTGGCATCTTGGTAGCTGAAGCAAGAGCTGCAACCCTTGCTGGAAGTGGATGAGGCTCTACTCCACCTTCAAGGAGAATCTGTTTTTCCCCACCTGCCAAAAGTCCTTCATCAAAAAAATACAGCAGATAGTAAAGCAAATTAAACATTTCAATACAGTATCATCATTTTCACAAAAAACAGTACTACAAAATCACCAAGGATAAAGATGAAAAATATTATGTTCTTTGAAGAAGTTGATTTAAAAACCCTCAACAGTTCATCATCACCTCTTCAGTTTTAAAATATGACATATCACAAATAGATATTCCTACAAGGGACTGTTGTTACTCCTGTTATTCATTTACCTAAAACTAGTGGCATTACAAAGGCATCAAAGGTGTCTGAGTGGTCGGATCCCCCAGCAAAATCGGGCATAGCCTCGAACCCAGCCTCTAACTCTTATACTGTTAGTTGGCAATGGGGATGGTTTTACAGAGAGGAGTTGCAAACCGCACCCCAATCAGCCAGATCATGGTTGGGCTGACTGCTGGCTAAGGGCAGGGACGCAGAAACCCTGAGGGAGTAGTTCCCGACTGACCCACTACGTATTTCACCCATAGCTGGGGCTGGAAGGCCAAACGGTGATGTGACCACAGTTGTTCCATATTCATATCTCTACCTCATCCTCTTGGGGGACAATTCCAAAGGAAATGAGTCATAGAAGACGTAAGGATCAAGTGAGAAATGAGGAGGTGCAGAGGAGAACTGGTGTTTTGACAGAGTTGGCTGGGCAGGCAGAGCAGTGTTTGTTGAGATGGTTTTGATAAAATGGAGAGAGTGGAGGCAGAGCAATTGGTGAAGAGAATAGTAGGATCTGATGTGAGAGGTGTGAGGTTGAGAAGAAGGCCAAGAACGGGATGAATGGACTGTGTGAAAAGAGCGTTGAATGAAAGAGGAATGTCTGTGGAGCAAGGAAGGATGATTGTGCATAACAGAAGTGAATGGAGAGTAATGGTGAATGCATGAGAAATTATACAGCTTGACGACCCATAGAGGAGATTCCAGAACACACTTGGATTAAATCAGGTGTGGCGAAGGAGAGGACATGGGTTGAATATGAAGTGGCAGGAGTAAATCTGACTCACTGTGTTGGGCGGGGTGCAATTCTCTTCTCTGTGGACCTAGGGGTTATGTGTGAGGAATGTATGCGTATACATGCATGGATGTGTGTATAGTGCCTTGTCTTGGCTACCTACCTTTAGGGGGAAAACAGCCTGGTATATAAATAGATTATTATTATCTTTATGATTGTATTGTATTTACCTCTTTCTTTAATTTGGTATATAAATAAGATTTAGAACTGACCACTGATAATAGTGTTTTCAGCAGTGGCTGTGACTGGTGTGTCTGCTGCTGCAAGTGGAGACTCTCTGTCCGGTGGAGTGTTGCCCTGAGTCTCCTGGATGGTGGGCAAGGCTAGGGTGGTGGGTACTGGCGTGAGGTACCCAGACAGGTTCAAGTGAGAGTGAACACCGGGGTCAGGATTCTGAAGAAAAAATAAGTTTAGCTAATAAAATAATCAAGTTATTACTTTGTTATATTGATCAATTGCTATCCTTTTGTATTACATCATATTTTTTCTAATTTTTCTTCCAGATTTAATACTTATAACAAAGAGTACAATACAGGAGGGTCCTGAATAGTGCAAAAAGCTTGGTGGATAAACAAGCTTATGCTATTCAGAATACAGGTAACTCTTGTTTGACATGAGTTTAAGATACACTTTTTTGGTTTAACATGATGTCGAAAAGCAAAGTGAGGCGCAAAGTGCCTCTCTGATTTAACTCAAAGTCTTTGTCATCAAAATTTATAGTGTCTCATGAACAAAGGAATAGATCTTACATGTATTTACAATATATGGAAAAATTATGTTTACATTACGCAAAATTCAAAATATACGAAAGTGTATGTGAGTAAAATTGAGGATCATAGAAGAGGAAGGTCAATGTCAAGTTGGAAAGATATGGTAAAGGAGTACATGCATGAAAGAAGTGCTGATAGAAGGTGAGAACTTGAACAAGCAAGGAAAGAGAGTGAAGATAGGGAGAGGTGAAGGCTCTTATGCCATGGCCATCCCCTGGAGAGACAATCCCAGAGGAAATGAGGCATCAGACTATTGACAGATAGATAGTACTAACAACTATTCATCATCATCAGCAGCAGCCTCTATGATTACATTGCAGGACAAAGGTCTTCCCATCCTTCTCTACTCTTTTCTATTGACTAACCATTTCCAATTACTCGTTGACATATACAGTTTGCACCAAGATGGATTAAGTTGAAAAAGGAGGGAAAAACAACTTACCCTTGTTCTGTGCTCCACCCTGCCATCTGGGTGGGTGTAAGTAAGGTAGGTGGAATCACACAGGGAACCACCTTCCATTGCTGCACGTTTTTCATCAGCAAGACGCTGGAGAAGGTCTTTCTTCTTCATGCGTGGAACCTCTAGTGGTCGCATGAGAGACCCAAACCACTGCCAGGATGAATGAACAACAAATTAGTGCTTTATCTCATCTTCCATAATTCCTTGTATTCATTCTACATAAAAATAAGTACAATAGGAAAATAAAACTGCTTCAACTCAATATGAATATCATGGATTACTTGCTTCTTAACTTTTCCTTACTTGATATGCAATTGAATTAACTTAGTATATTATGTTATTATTGGTGCTTATACTGTCAATCAAAGGTAGTGGTGTTCCTCTTCAAGACTATGTATGCTTTAGATCACCACTGATTGTCTTCTCTATTGAATGTGGGGCTATGCCAGAAATATGTGATATGTAATTCGCTAATCATCTCAAACTATTGCATATTACACAAAACTACCATACTTCATCTTAAAACCTTATGTGTACACACACAACTTAGTTCTTTTTAATTTTTAAATGTTGGTGATGCTTGAGTTTAAAATTTACTCCATCATATAGTTTACAGATTAATGGTACTGTAACAGCTTTTTCAGTTGTTCTTAAATAAAAAATAATATAATTTCAAGCAAGACCAATATAATCTGAAACTATCCCTATATGTACTAATGTACTCACACAACAATTAAGAATGAATCCAGCAATGAGGAGGTGGGTGCCTTGCCAGGAGAACACAGAGATCATATAGTTGAGCAGTGGTGGGAAGATCATGGTGCCAATGCCAGACCCACAAACTGCAATGCCAGTGGCCAGTGCACGCTTCGACTCAAAGTAGTAACCCACACACACAACGGCTGGCAGGTACACCAACCCAAAGCCTATACCTGAGGGGATGGAACATGATAGTGGTAACACAAATAACACATGTGTCACTAGGCTCATCAAAACACTATAATATTTGTTGTTATAATTATTTGCAATTATTCAGCTGTATAAAAGATACTGGGCATTGTTGCGGCCATAAGTTAATGAAGCATCTTGGTTGAAGTCACCAATCCTTACTGATCTTTATTTACCTAGTTGTTGTATTTAGCTAGCTTTAATATACACTCGTGTGGTCCTATTTCCATATCTATATTTGTCCAGTTTTTCCTTCAGTTGTTGAGCATTCTTTGCAATTATCACCTCTCTATTCAGTCAATTAAAATTATCTATACTTCTCTGGAGAAAACTGAACTGAAACTGAAAACTGAAACAAGAACTTTTGGCTGAAACTATACATTATTTTATGGAAAAATTTGTTTAATCTAACTTGAAAACATTTTCATTCTATCCAGGTTAGTTGATGAATTCATCTTACCTCCAATAACTCCCTGGAAGATCATAAGATACTCCACAGAATTTGCAAAAATAGTGAGGAAGTATGCAAATGATGCTATTACGCCGCCCACTATACACACCGGTCTGCAGCCAAACTTGTTGGTGAGTGCAGAGACAATAGGACCTGAAGGAGAGAACAAATTAATGATTAGAGTGATGGCAGGGACACTTTTTTTCATTTAAACCAGATTTTTGTTCAATTAAGCTTAAATAAAAAAATAATAAATGCATAATGGGAATAATAGGGTGCAAGTAGTATTACTGAAATAGATAGAAAATAATCTAGTGGGAAGACAAATAAGAATTGTAGGAAATATTCTCTTCTTAAGGGCTAATGATAAAGGCACATTTCATGGAATTATCTTTTCACCAATATATGTCTGATCTATATAAATTAAATGCTAATTGAACTAAATAGTTATAGTAGTCCTCCCCACCTACTCCTTCCTCCAGCCAAGGCTGGCAAGATAGGAAGGAAACCATACATGGAAATGGACAGCTAAACTGAAGAACCTATGGTAATAATTCTAATTGGTGTCAGGACCCAGAAGCTGACCACATATTTAACCATTTAGCTACTTATTTTACCGAATTTTTCTACCTTATAATGAAATATTACATTATCAAAAATAGTGGCAGCCAGGAAAATTGGTTTGCATAGGTGTGTGGAAGACACTCTCACATCCTTCTGGATACTCAAAAGCCCCAACATATACTCCCAAGTTGTTCTCAGTCTCTCTTCAATACAAACAGGTGGTGTGAGGGTTCAGGGATCCCTCTATATAGGTTTCACATAGTGCCAACTATGTGGGGATGGCACAATAAGGGTCAAACGCCCCACCGTGTCATGGGGTCAATATTGTAAGTGCGGCTTTGTCCTCTCACCACTCTTGCCCAGACCTTAGACTGCCAATGTGACATGCATAGACCTGCTGCGTGATAGGAATGTTTGTGCGGCCATTTGGGAAGGCGCGATAGCATCAAAACGTAATAGCAGAACACACTATACCCAAAGGTTGAGTGTATATAAAAAATAGAATAGAACAAAGCACCAATTCCTGGGTATATCACTTTTTACATTAAGCCAGCTAGATGATACACTTTTTACAACCACCCTGTTTATGTTCAGAGAGCCATCCTCAAGCAAGATATAAATTTTTCCAGAGATATATGTGTCAGTGGTATATTGAGTAATCATTAGCAGAGAACTCTATCAAACACCTTCACGAAAAATAGAGTAAGATGACATCAACTGATCTATTTTTGTCTTACACATCAAAAATACAATGAATAAAGATGAGAATGTTAATCAGTCATGAATGTTTACGTGTTATGGCATATTTATACTATTGTCCTCTAAGAGTTCATCATATGACAAATGATTGTTTCCATTACTTTACATACAGAGGATGTTATGCTAACCAGTCGATAATTGTTTGGTTGTGACATGACTTTATTTGAAAATTGATGTTACATGAACACATTTCAAAGGTGCTGTTAAAGTTGTTCTTGTGGCATTTTTTAATCTATGACAAGGCACCCAGTTACAAAGCAGCCTCCCAGAGTATTTTCCAACCTGGTTACAGAAGAAGAGGAGGAGTGGAATTTTTCTTAATTTAAATAGATTGGAAAAAAAAAATATATGACTATACCAATGTAGTGGATCCATCATTGTGGAACCATTATAATTCAGATAAACCCAAACATTAGAAATTAAGATGATAAAACACCATTGTACAATGAATATTTGGTATATTTTCCAATAAAAAAAATACATAACACCTTTTTCTGGAAACATTCTGTGACAGTGATGAAATTATATCTAATAATACCATATTTGATGTCAACTCACCTGCACTGAGATAGACACCCGCCAAGAGGGAAGGAATCCACGCCACCTTCCCTTTCGGAGCATCGAACTGTACGGAGATGGTATCCAAGAAAGGACTGAAAGAGTATGCAATCCCATCCACAATGGCATTACAGAGGAAGGACACCGCCACTATCACCCAGCCCCATCCACCATCAGGGGGAGGTGGCAGTTCACCGGGTAATGAGGTGATTGAGGCAGCATCATCGTCATAATCATACTGGATTGAACCAATATGAGCTCCATCCTCACGCCCTTCAAACTCACTCTGAGGATGATCCAGTAGGTGATTAGTGAGTGTGGAAGGGGCTTAAAAGGTATATTAAGATATTACATATGCAAGTAGCAAATAAACAATTATCACTATTTGATATAATGAATGTAATACATGAGTTATATTGTTCTATAAATTTTACCTGTATATCATAGACCATGTTTCTAATACTATAAATGTGTGTCATCTGGTAACATAAGTGGTAGTTTATGCCTTGACAATTGGGATACAAAGAAAATATAATGGAGGATTAATCCACTACGAGGGGCTTAACACTTCATTTGTGGTACCAAAGTCTAATTATGAGTCTTGTGTTATATCCAGTCATATTACCTGCAGATCTTCACTGAAGGAAACTGTACGTGCCTTACTTCTGGCTTCTCTCCTTGTTCTGTCAACCATTCTGTCAAACAGGTACTTCCTGAAGTCACTAAAACCTCTACTACTAGACCAATAATACAAATTTCTTTGTAGTCCGTGATGATCTTTTTCTGTCACCACTGACACAAAACACAAATTTCACTAATCATGATTCCCTTTTCTTAGGCCATAAGGGACCGCAGTCTCAGTAAATCACTGCTGACAATTCAAAATTATGAAACAGTTCAGCCATGTCCATACCTCCATGGTCCATGCACTTATCCTTTACACACACACACAACACGCACATGGAGTGTCAAATTGGATAATGAAAGAATGCAGTAACCAGCTAGAAAGTTACATAGTATAATTGAGAGTTCACTAAAGCAGAGCAGAGTACCGCTAGATTGGAAAAAATCAAATATTGTGCCAATTCACGAAGGAGGAGATAAAGAACAAATATTGTGCCAATTCACGAAGGAGGAGATAAAGAAGATCCATTAAATTACAGACCAGTTTCATTAACAAGCGTTGTGGCAAAACATTGTGAAAACTAAACTCACGTAATAACTTCTATATTGGGGGGGCTTGGGCCCTCCCCCCAAGTTAAGAAGTTATTACGTTATTACGGGAAGGGGTGGAAGGGTTATAGAAATTTTTAAAAACCAAAAAAACTAGGTCTTTCACCTTAGATTTTTTTTTCCGGAGTGCCATAAATGGCCTATATTTGCTTCCCCCACCCTAAAACCCCGCTTTCCCAAGTGGTCCCCAAGCTTGTTAGCTATAGGAAGAAAAAGAAGATAGGGGACGAGCAGTTGTTTTGCAGATTTACCGAGAATTGCAACTACGATTGTGCCAGATTTGGAAGACCTAACATATGACTTGCTTAAACAATACAAAATAGTACAGTTTTTCCCAAAGAAGTATAGATACTTGGAATGGATTGAAGGAAGAGGTGATAATGGCAAAGAATGTACATCAACTGAAGGAAAAACTTGACAAGTTATACATAGATACGGAAACAAGCTCAGGCCTTGTATACTACAACTAGGTAAATCCAACTAGGTAAATACACTCTCAGCTAGGCTGGTTTCATCAGACCTCATCTCAAACACAATTGCCACAACAATCTCTTGCCCTCTTTACCCATAGTGAAGGGTTAAAACATAATACATAAGACGATTTGCAGCTGGTAAGCTTAATATATTCCCGGCGTTCCTTGTTCGTGCCTTTCCACCACTATTTATGTGTTGCACCCCACTAGACAATAGTCACATTGTCACACTACACCAGAGTAACCCGAGAGAAGGGCCAGGGTGAAGGAGCATGTATGCCTTTTTGTATGATGTAGCGAAGCCCTCGAGAGTGAATCCTTCTGTAGCCCTCATAATAGACTCATATGATTGACCTACATTAACAATAACAATGCTAAACATTCGCCTGAACTTTTCTACATTACTTTTAGTGTTGCTGTTGGACGAACAAATAAGAAAAAAAAATAAGTGAAACAGTCTCACGAACTAATGGCTTCGGTCTCGCCCTCTTTAGCTGGTGAACATTTAATGGCATACATACAGCCATCACCTTGCTCGTTTTACTTCATTAATACAAAATATGTTTCAGTGTGATGTCATTTTCATTATGATTAAAATCCCACCATACATGTTACCATACATTTTTGTCTACAACAGCGGCGATAGACAACAAAGAAGGATTTCATTCAAATACGCGTACGTGATCATCTTTACTACGATAAAACAAGGAAACCTATTAGCGGTAATGAGTCTGTTAATTTAGAAACAGCAATTAATGTAGTCAAATTGAAACCTTTCCGTTAAATGGTTGCAGATACAATTCAATATATAATTATTTTAACATGTATAATATACACGTATATTCGTCTTAGGATAATTTTCTCCAGAGTTGGACCCTGTGTACGGTATAGGCGAGTTTCTGTGAGTAGGAAAACCATGTTGGTGTGGCATGATGAGATGTCTCCCGTTGTGCACACGTGTGGGAGGCGAACTTGTTGCCGACGACTCATTCTGGTGAACGAGGCCAAAAAGCCTCCCGCGCATGCACTGAACGGGAGGCACATCTGATCACGGAGATCATCTGATCATGCTACACAGGCCCAGGTCTATGTCAGTACCAGCACGAGGCGTTGAGTGGTAAGCACCATGTGGCCGACCGAGAAAACTAGAGAACTTATTATGTTGCTTCATATAGCTCTGATATTTCTCTTTTTTTCTTTCTCTTGCTCCTCCATGAGTGCATTAAAAGTACAAGTGAAATACAATGGCTGTTGCAGCAACCTCCTCACTCACAGGCATCCTGAAAACAAGTCAAGTCTTGACAGGAAACATTGGAATTGTAATGTGTTTAGAAACAGTTTGCAATATGTTTCCTACAAAATGTTTGGTAACTGTTTGGATATAGTTTGTAAACAATGTTTCCAAATAAAGTTTCCTGGTGTAGACAGGCCTTTAGAGGGGTTAAGGTTTCAAAATTTAGGTTAGGAAAAGTTAGATTTTAGGTCAGGATCGATAGATTAGATATCATTTAGAAAAAAAATATCGATAACAGGAAGGTCGAAGAAGGGATGGTGACGGGCCAGTTAGGGTGGGGGACTACACCCCCATCCGAAGCTTCACTGTGCTTACCAGTTTTTCGTATCGTTAATTTGTTACGTACGAGGACGAAACCATTAATTCCTGATAAAGTTTGATACATTTTGCAATGATCTGCCGTTTGTTTTAATTATAAATCACTATTTTTTCATAATGGGATGAGAAGAACGAACGTCAGATTCATGCGAAACATATCAAAATCTTTCAGAGAACAAAAATTTCATCCGAAAATAGACGGCATCTTTGATACAAATCTTTACTTAGAACCTAAGCTACAAACGTAATTCGTTTTTCGTGATGAAAATCGCTTTAAACACTTACATACAAACACACACACGCACACACACACTCTCTCTCTCTCTCTCTCTCTCTCTCTCTCTCTCTCTCTCTCTCTCTCTCTCTCTCTCTCTCTCTCTCTCTCTCTCTCTCTCTTAATTGATAATCAACTAACAGTAGGTGAAGCGCACAGTTTAATAGAAAATTTAATGTTTTCGTACAACACACACACAAGGCATGCCAATAGATACTGCCCCACATAATTATAGTCCTTATCCGTTAATCATGTAAATTTATTTTAGACTTTACAAACTTTGCCTTGTGTCCTTTTTACTCCCTGGCCAATGTCAACATCAAGTGCGACGTATAGCCTACCTCCCCCGCACACTCGTATCTAGGCGTCAGCTACCTGTTGCCACCACTGACTATTAGCTGCTACAGTGTGTAAGGCAGAAGCGTTTGTGAGACATGGATAAAAGCGGAGGTATAG
>JAPQNM010000043.1:403830-506330 GCA_029783475.1 Metacarcinus magister
TGGCCATACTGCCAAAGAATCGCGGTACGATATGCTCGCCTCCCGCACATATGCAGAACGGGAACTACAATAGATCACGGTGTAGTATGATGGAATGGTCCGTATTATCAGACGGTCCGCCCGTTCTGCGCATGTTCGGGAGACGAGTTTGTTGCCAGGCGCATGACTCATTCTTTTGAGCGGGGCGAAAAAGTAGCACTCCTGCTCCGACAAACCCTGCTAGTCCTCGGCTTCCCTGTCTCCCATCTCTCTCTCTCTCTCTCTCTCTCTCTCTCTCTCTCTCTCTCTCTCTCTCTCTCTCTCTCTCTCTCTCTCTCTCTCTCTCTTCTTATTCCCTCCATACTCCATCTCCTTCCAATACTAAGGATACTGTTACGTATATTTTCCTTGTTCCATACACTGTAAAAAAAATAAAGGCATTGATATAAAAAGTGAGAGATTGTCATTCAACCCCTTACTTACGCTTGTATCCACTATCCATACTTAGTTTAGTCACAAACTGTCAAATTGCGTTTTGTCCATATAACTATATATTATGCACACCCGTGTTATTTATTATGCAGTCTTCATATGGTTGGTTTGCGATAGTCTTGTATAAATTTGGGACGGCCACTGGAATGCTACGAGTAACCTCGAGACGAAATCGATGAAAGAACACTGAGGCAGCAACTGCACAGCTGATGCTGGATGTTCCCACCACTCACAAACTGTCACGCATAGTAATATGGCCACAACAAAGCTAATCATATTTCTTAACACCAAAACTAACCTATCACAAATTATCAGTTAATCCTTAATGAGTAAAAATCTTAAATTGTTGAACAGCTAAGCTGTCAATGAGAAAGGATACCATAACCATTCACATTATAGTAAGTAAAGTCGCCACCCAGCACCACGCGTAGAAGGGTCCAGTCTGCAGTCACTGCTGCTGCTTCCGTTAACACACTCATTCTTGACCTATCACCTGCCCATGGATTTGTCACTCTCCCATACCGAGACGACTCCTTCCTGGACTTGATTCAACCTTCGATTTCACTCACCTTCACTTGAACACTCGTCATTTTCAATAACCGGCGATGGACGTCATAGACGATGAGAGGTCAACAAAGTGAGCGGAGGAATAACTTCCCCTCATCAACACTACCACGACACTGCGGCGCCCTCATCCCCGTTCCGCCGCCAACACGTCGTCGGCAAACACGCAACTTTCACACCCGTTTTCTGTTTAAAGAAAATTATGAAAGGGGTAACAAAGCCAATGCGAGCTCCGATATTAATCTATATCTACATCACTGCTGTCGCATACTTACTTATAGGTTCTAATGTTAGATTTTAGCGCGCAGTTTTCAATGTACCATAAAAAGGAGTATACGACTGCAGAAATAGTGATAGTGATTTGAGATCCTCCACAAAATGTTACTATTTTCTTAATAACCGAAGTCGGATATGGATCTTATAATTCCCAGAGGAAACTGTAGTGTGTTCAAGCGAGGCTTGCACCCGAAGCCTCACCGAATTTTGTAATACTTTAGTTAACTGCCCGTTAAATGGGAAGAATAAGAACATCGATTGGCTTTTTTTATATAATTTTCTACCTGGTTGGTGTACAGCTGCAACTGTATAAAACATGACAATATCTAGATATATCATGATATCATAATCCAAAGAAATGATAAGCAATAAGCAAACAACAAATTAATGAGGCAAGTATTATCCACAAAGTTCAATACGTGAGTGTGCGTCTATGGTAAACAGTCGTCACTGCCGGAGATAGGTCGGTGGCATAATTGGGAGAAAATGTTTATGCATTATTTAATTCAACCCACATTTTTGTATATTTTCGCAGTTAAAAAATTATCTTAATTTAGTGCAGAATTTCCCCAGAAAAATTATGCTGGTCTCATTTTCTATTCTCTCCCATGCTCTTGATGGTTTATTTTCTCTTTATCATGTATCATCAGTTAACAATCGTATCATTGTAGTATTCATTGTTAATCTCAAAAATTCATTTCTCCCGTATTTTCACCTCTTTCAAATGTCTCCCACTTTACTTCACTAAAAACAACAAAAACAACAACAACAACAACAACAACAACCTCCCACCATTGTTACTCTTTTACTGCTTTTAATTATCTTTCCTAAGCTCTCTTAGATATCATCTATCAATTCTACTTCTTGTTCTTTAGTACTTTTTTTTTTTGCGGGGGGTGGAGGGCGAATATGCAATTACTGTACTATATTTGTGCGTTTGTCCATATTTGATCTATGCACTTATCAATTCTACTTTTCCTCTTCCATTATCTACATTAATCACTTTCATATTGGATTTTATCATTATCATCACACCTCCTTTTCTGCCTTTTCTATTCTACCTCCATATAATAATGCACCATGTAAGTGAAGTGCATGTAAGGTGTGATACTTCTGTACGTGTACATGCACACCTGCAACATTGTTCTGCCACCTGAAGGATCCCATAATTGGCTTAGCCTACAATTAAGCTTATGTTTGATGCTACTCAAAATATACCAAAGGTCTTCAGCAAATAAACTAATAATATATCTTTGGTATTCTAGAAAGGCACTTAAAAACAAAAAAGTAAATAACCCATCTTTATATCGACCACAAAAAATAAGAATTAAATGACTATGGCAAGTAGAGGACATACATATTAAACATATGAACAGCTTAACACTATTAAAGTTATTGATACATTTTTAATGTATAGTAAACTTCATAACAGTGTACATGTAACAAACAGTCAATTGAAATATGCATTAACATTTACAATTGAATGTATGATTTTATATGCTTTATATGTTTTAATATGTGTTTGAGCAGAAAGATAAGTAATGTGTGGTTTTACTTTACTTTATCTAAGATATTAAGGGCAGCCCGGTGGTGTAGTGGTGGTGCGCTCAGCTCACATATGAGATGTCCAGGATTTGAATCCCGGATCGGATGGAGACAAAATTGGTTTGTCTTTTTAAACAGGGTAACCCCTGTTCTCCTAACAAAAATAAGTATGGGAATAACCCAAGGAATTATGACCATGCAATCCCAGCAGAACCTGAGTGAGTGAGTTAATGCGAAGAAAGTAAGCGCCATATATTAAAGGTCATATAGTGCTATGTTAAGCTAAAAGGCAGATGGCAGAGTAAGGACATGACAGCAAGGCTTGAAATTGAATGAGTAGAGGTTGGATTGCCAGGGTATAGTAAAGGAAAGTGATTAGTCATTGGTGTTGGTGTTAGACCAGAAATAGTCTATGCCACACCTTAATGCTAAAAAGAGGCATGATATATAAATGAAAATTAATGAAAATTATGTAAAAATCAAATCTAAAATAAAAGTTAATAATAACACTTTTCAACAGGATATAAACCCTAAATTATTCTGAACACAAAGTACTATTGCTAGTGAAAATTGCCTCATCATGTTCTCTTACTATCTAACTCCTGAATGACATATTTCAGTTTGGCAGCTGTAGCTTCAATGTCAGCAGTAGAAAGATCATGATGGGTGACAAAGCGCACTGCAGTAGCGGTCCAAGGCAACACTTTCACCATTACACTGGCACCCACCGCAGACTCCTCCCCTGCTCCCACCTGGCGAGTCAAACACTCATGTTACATAGGTTGAGCTGATATATAGTACATATTACCATTTGTTAGCTTGTAAAGTAATTTTCTTCAGTCTAAAAATAAAGAATGAAAATTAAGGGTTATTCTATTTAATGAAGTTGAAAGGCAAATCTATAACCCACTGATGACTATAAAGTTAAGTACTCTACCTACAAACTCATTCTGCTACCACCGATTGATGATCAGTGTTGTGAACAGAATGGTTCCCCCTAATCCCAACCTCTTAGTGAGCACGTGCCCTCCTGTGCTCACATACACCACTAAGCCAAGGCCGCCTAAATACTATGAGGCCCGGACCTCCAGCCGGTGTGTTGCACTGGCCACCGCCAGTCTGCAGCGGTTAACAATACCATAAATTCTTGTGTGTGTCTTTGGTTCCTAACACGATATACTTAATCTTTATATATGTCATTACCATGGCAATGAATAGAATTTACCTTGCCTAGGTGTGTTGCTTAGGAGAGAATATGTGCTTTATCTTGTGCGGGGACCATATTACTTAAGCATATTCCAGTTTTGGTCTGCACATTGTGTGTTTGTGTGTTAAAATAAAAATGAAAATGATGTTGAAAGAACATACCATTGACATCCGTTCACAAAATTGCTCTGGACTCAGGACATCGGGATTCACTTCCACAACAATAATGTTGGTGTGCACCTCTGAAGGCTGGCAACTAGCAGTCTTACTTCCATTCTGGTGTATTGCTGTAATGTTCAAAAAGGTCTTCAGTGACAAATGCTTAGTAGTAGGATGTATGAATAGCAATATTTTGTCAAACCAATATTGATCATGATATCATTATTCAGCTGGTTTACAAACACACATATTCTTACAAATGATTAATACTGATGGAGATTATGTATAATCTAACATAACTAAAGAATTATGACTAGGTATAAGAATGAAACGTAACAAAACTATTCAAACTAACACAGTCAACACCATGTCATTAATAGCACTATACTGTTGTTGCAAGTACTAGCACATCATCATCAACACTAATGCATAGTCATAAATACAATATTATGAAATATTCCTGCTAATGTCATGATAAAAAGAATACGGGTGGCACCATAACATGTATGTACATTGATTGTTGCCAACTAACTTGACTTAAGTCTGGCATAAATCTTTAATTTCTTAACTATCCTCCCACTGGTTCTATCCTCTCTGTACCTTCATCTCCAGTTTCCTTTCTGACCATTCTATTGCTGCTGTAGTGGATGGTCACTGTTCTTCCCCTAAAGCTATCAACAGTGGTACATCAGGATTCTGTCCTATCGCCCATTCTATATCTATTATTCATCAATGATTTCCTAAATTTGACTCAAAGCCCTATCCACTCCTATGCTGATGACACCACCTTGCATTTTCAACGTCGTACAACAGACACCCAACCCAACAAGAATTAAGTGATTCAAGGTGAGATGCTATAGGATGCCTAACTTCTGATCTTTCACTAGTTTCTGACTGGGGCAGAATGAGATAAATCAACAGCAATATCACAGCAAAGAACATCCAACAAACTATGAGGATGTGGATTAGAAAGGTTGGGAGCGAATTGTATAATCACATCTACCACATTAAAGTCATGTTAGTTGATTAAGTGCTCATAATACACAATGACCAGCATTCCATATCTGACACACTGTTATTTTAGACAGTTATTTTAGAAGGCCTGCTTCTGTGAATACCATACCGTTAGCCAGCATCTTGGCATGTGTATGATCTTGGGCTAGACAGTCTACCATATGATCTAAGGAGTAGAGAGCAGCTGCAGCTAGCATGCCTGCCTGCCTCATGCCTCCTCCCAACACTTTTCGTATACGCAGAGCTCTATTAAGGAAACAGAAATACACCATTATTGATTGCTAAAGACTAGTTTAACAAAATGTAAATTTTAGAAAGTTAAAAATCAGAAGAATTGTGTTTAAATTTTTTTTTAATACATTAGAACTGGCCAAGGGAAAACAAAAACGTAAAAAAAAAATCCCACTTGTCGCCAGACCCTGCAACTTTAACTATTCTTATTAAACTCTACCTCATCAAATGTATCCTGTATTTTGTCACCCTTTCCAAGGTAACTGATTGTTGGAGACACAAATAACAAAACTTTAATGATCTAATGGCTGTTTAGTATAAATTTAATTGTCCAGATACCAATTATTATGGAATGTTCATAAATATATAGGTCTTGTTTCAATTCAAATGAGTAATTGCAATTTCAATTTCACTCAGATTTGCTCACTTGACAATGTGATCAGATAATTAATTTCCTGGCATCTATTTGTTAAGTTACATCAACCTAGATATACTGTAGCCTCTCCTTTAAATGTAAGTACAAATTGACATATGTAATGAAAGTTTTGTGACACCAAAAGCCAGAGGACACTTAGTGTTGCTATTTAAAAGGAGGAAAAATCACTGAAGCATTGGATATATTCAGATCTTTTACACTAGTGTATATATTTGATATGTTTATTCTACAATAATACTCAAAAGATCTACTTTATGACAGATGATAAACAATTGTTAAAGAAACAAACTGTCATTGAAAAACAGAGAAAACTTTTGGCCAATGAAAATATTTGACTCAATTATGTTTTATATTAAAGTCTACTTTATGAACAGATGAAAAGCTATGGCCAGAAGTAAGTCATTATGAGCACAAAAACTGAAAACATTTAATTTCCATGAAAATAAAGGCCGATTAATGGGCTAATTGGCGGTCTTCATAAAATATGAAGACACGACCATACAAGTATAGCTCGAGCCCTATAAACTACAATTAGGTAAATACAGTCATCTCTTTGAAACGGCTGCATGTGATTCTGATGAAGACATTTTATAAATAAAACAGACGTTATTAAGGATCATGAGTGAGCCTTGCATATTACAGTGTGTATGGGAGATGAGGGTAATGTCAACTGTCCAATGTTCCCAACCCTAATCTAATGGATCATACATATGTTATAACTTCAGATAACTTTGCCACATCACCAACACTGCGGCAAGGAGGGAACACACCTTTTGAAGAAAAAAGTATCTTGTGTCTTAATAAATTGACTTTTTCAAGTGCACTCTTTTATGTAAGCTTCCAAATTCCTCTCCTACATCCCAAGACATAAAATTTTGTATTCGTAATATGTTCCAGTTTCTCTCAATTTATTTGATTTATTACCATTCAACTCTAATACTAATTTCAGTCATTCAAAATTTTTCACATTTCATCTCCCTGGAATTCCTGGAAACTACCATACTTAACCTTCTTATATTCCAATCCTTAAAGCATCCCTGGAAGCAGTCCAGACTAGTATCACCGGGGTTCCAAGGTAGTTATAATTTCACAAATAACATAAGTTAAATAATGGATGTCCTGTATAAAACAAAATCTCAATTGCTGACTTACTTGTACATGAAGGACTGTGGTCCCACAATGACAGAGCCTACTGGGCTTCCAAGACCCTTGCTGAAGCAGATAGAAGCAGTATCACAAGCTTCAAGGATACGAGTCACACTCTCTCCGCTAGCAACAGCTGCATTCATGAGTCGTGCACCATCCATGTGTACTGGCATGTTGACTGATTGTGCGAACTGACCAACCTGTCCAAAAAGCAAAAAAATATACTTCTTGCACTAGTGTTATATTGCATACATTTGGGTAATGTAATCAATGACAACTAATCCTAAATACAATGACATATATGACCAATAGGGGATATTGTTAATAAATAAATAATAATAATATGCATATGATTTGCAATTACATGCAATTATTTGTCTATAAATAATTTTGCACTATTGTTCATGTTTCTTGACTAGAAATATAGTTATTAACCCAACTTACCTCATCAATCCAGGAGAGTGGCAAAACCTTACCACCACATTTGTTGTGAGTGTTTTCTATACAGACTAGGGATGTTCTAGGACAGTGAACGTCTTCACCCCTCAAGCGTTGCACAATCTCTTTGGCATCATAGGTACCATTAGAAGATGTGGGAATTATATGAGGTTGTATACCACCAAGCTGAGAGAAAAAAGTAGAAAAAGGTGAGGTCCATTTAATTTTTCAAATAACTTTTTTTATACACAATATGTATCGTGCTGGTGATGTTAACACAAAAATCCCAAGTGCATGCTTTAAAGCTTGCACGCTATGTGCTGAGTTCTCTATACCAAAACACTGGACTATTTATTCAAATGGAAAAGCTGAATATTCAGCATGGTAGAATCTCCATGAGTGCCTCTTACCTTAGGCTTTTATTGTATTCTGATTTGGAAAACAAAAGCTTTTATTATCCAATTGTTGATTAACAAATAATTTGAATGCCTCATCAGTAAACAAATGAGACAAACATGAATTATAAAATGCTTAGTGGTATACTAAATGACATGTATGCTTATTAGGGTAATATAATGGTAGACCAGCACCACTGACCTGAGCCATGCCAGCCTGCTCGTACAGGAATATGTGTGCCAAGTCACCAAGTAGAACCTCAGATCCTCGGTGTTCACAGTGTGCCAATACTGCAAAACATACCATAACACATCTCATTAGTATCATAGTGTGATCTAGTAATTTTATACTATATGAAACATTAAGTAGCTTTACTTAATATAATAATAAAATGATTTTTTTATACAAATCAATACTGAATATTCATTTAAAATACATTTAATATGAAAGTTATGCAATAGAAATAAATTCTGGGAAAAACAAATTACACTTTTTATTAAATTTCTCACATGAGATGAGGTTGCCCATAGTTCCTGAAGGGACGAAGAGGCCAGCATCTTTCCCTGTGAGGTCCGCCATCCTGTGCTCCAACTCTGAAGAGGCATCATTATACACCTTACAACACTCCATCCCACCATTCAATGCAACATTCACTCTTTTACCACCAAACCCCCTTGTGCATTTCATTATTATACTCTTATTCTCATACTCTCTCAAATTCTTCTTTTTATAAAATGAAAGCCTAAGACATAAGGTCTTACGGCATGATGTTAAAAACACACTTCCCTGCAACAGTTGAACCTGTGTGCAGTGATGAGGAAGATCTATACCTGAGACTGTGGGATCCTCTCGATACACATCATCCCCAAGAAGAGCTTCCATCATGGCTTTCTTCATTCCCTTGGTGGGCTTGGTTACTGTGTCAGAGCGCAAATCCACTATGAGGTCCTGCAATAAACACATACTATTATGATATCAATTACAATGTAGGCACACATATACAGGTGAACAATAATTGTAAATTGAAAATATGTAGAACATATTTTTTCAATAAATTTACATTAGCTATATAAGGTAAGTTACATTCCTTCAAAAAATAAATCACTTTTCTAAAATATCATAAAACAAAGATCTATATATTTATCTATTTATATAGCAGGCTGTCATCCTCCGAAGGAGGGTAGCGCCTTGTCTTTTTGTAGGGGAGTATACAAAGGTGCATTTTTAGGTATAAGAACTCATTATCTATATTATTGTCACAAGGAACAGTTACATTATAGGACAGGATAATCTGAAAGCAGTTATAATGACAAATACCTTGACCCCCTCACGAGAAGATGAGACAGTGGATGGGGCGCCCTGGTGGTACATCCTCCAAAGGGGTGACTTGCAGCACCACCATCTCATCACACCTTGGCTACCTCTCACCACTCTGCCAAAACACAATGTGATTCACTTCTGGGAAGTTTGTAAAATCAGTCCACTGATTCATGTGCATTTTCAGGTTTTAATTTCTATATGTCCCTATCTCATCAAAAACAATGCTCCCTTTGACATTTTTTACATGCTATTTTTCCATTAATAAATCTATAAAACAACTTTGGTTCTTTCTTACATTTGTTGACTACATCTTTTTCATATCTTTTCTCTTATTGCCCTTACGGGAGGGAACAGAGGCCTTCAGGACAAAACAGTGCCAATCCTCACTGCTCCAGCTTCCAGGTGTGACTCACTCCCATACCCACCAACCCATCCACCTCACCTCTGGTCTCTGCCGCCGACCTCATGGGACTCCCGTCCACTCCCTGATCCCACGCCGCCACCTCCACACACACACACACACACACACATACACCATGCACCATGCAGAACAGTGCCCTTTTCTCTCAAAGTGACCGACCTGGTCATCCTACACTATACTACACTACACTATACACTGTTACAAAAACGAAAGAATATTGCACAAACATATTATTGCACAACAGTATTAAGTCTCCTCCTCCTGCTCCTCCACTTCATAATCTTTAAACCACAGGGGCTGCCGTTTGGCCTGCTGGGGTCTGCCTTTTTCTAGACCTGTCACGCTCAAGGCTGCCTGTGACAGATCATCGTGGCTTCACACGTCCTCCTGCGGGTCCTCCATACCTTCCTCCACCTCTCCCGGCTGTGTCCGCACCTCCATTTCGTCCTCCACACCTTCATCTTTGTCATCCTCGACTCCTCTGTCACCTCTTGAGAATGATCCTGGACCATGGTAAGTCCAGAGACGATCCACGTGAACCACACGGGGACGTCTTTGACCTACATGGCGAATCCTGTAAGTCATGTCAGACAGGACCTCCAGTAAGTCATATGGTTTATCCCAGGGGCTCTGGAGTTTGGGCGAGAGTCCCTTCTGTCTCAGGGGGTTGTGCAGCTACACCTGGCACTGATATCGAACTTGGCCCCAAGGGAGTCGCACCTCCACTGGGCCCCTGAGCTCCGTGCAATGCCCTGTGACTCCACAGAGTCGCAGTGGTGTCTCAGGAAGATGTTTCGCAAGCACCACGTCCAGACACGTGAGCGTCCTCTCTGCGCCCATGTCCACCGTCATCTGGCATGGTCTCCGGTCCACAGTCCCTTCTACCTGGACCGTTGTGGCTGTAATACGGCAGCACTTTACACTGCATGGGGCCCTGGGAATGCTGGCTGGCTCTCGGCCTCTCCGTCCAGCCAAGCATCGTTTCCTGCCTGCAGCACATCCCTGGGGTTGGTGCAAGCGGTGGAGAAATGGCCATACTCACCACAACTCCAGCAGCAAGGCTCTCAAGGGAACATGTCCTCCGTCCTCTCGGGCATCAGCTTCACATGTGGCCTTGCTAGCCCCAGCCCCAACAGGAACCCCTGAAGTCTGTGGGGCTTGTCTTCCCAGGCGGCGTAGGCCTCTTTCCTGTCGTCCTTATCACCTGTGCCCACTGGGCCCAGAACTCTCTGATGGCGGGTGCCCTCCGGGGCTCCTCCATCGTGCCACCACCCACAGAGGTGTACAGGAAGGATTCGAGCTCCAGCGCTCTCGCTAGAGCTTCCTGCAAGTCCACAGGATGCGCCTGCTTCACATAGAGCTACAAGTCCCTGTCCTGTAGCGCATTCACAAAATGGTCGAGCGTCAGCACCACCACCATGTCCTCTGGGACAGTAGGGTATGCGCAGCACACCAGTGTCTCCATCTCCTGGGTGAGCTGGGATAGAGGCTCGCCCCTGGCTCGCAGCCTGGCCTTCAGGTGAGCCCGGTATACCTCTGCCTGCTGATGGTGGCCAAACCTCCTTTATAGGGCCTCCACCACACTCGGATACAGCAGGCGTTGTGCTGGGGTCAGGTGCCCCAGCACCTCCAGCTCTGAACCCCGTAGACTGGACATGAGCTGTAAGGCTCGTTCCGCTGAGTCCCAGCCTCGGGGGTCTACCAGAAGTTCGAATTGGGCCAGGTAGGCCTCCCAAGTCACCTTGCTATCAAACTCAAATGGTCTTCTCCACCTAGGGTGGCCACAGAACGCAGCGGCATGGTGGCGGGGTGATAACAGCGGCATGGGGTAGCAGGGAAGGGTGGCGTAACAGCCCGGCTGCCTGTCACATCTCCCATTGTGGCTAATCACTCGGTAACACCACCATAGCCATACCAATGGTCGTATTATTGTCGTAAGAATTTTAATTTCTTCAATATTTTTACGAAATATTAGATATTAGTATTTTTTTTCCAGTAATTCAGCGGCATGACTGTTAGAAGTGATCTTAACAAATATCTGAAGTTGATTTACAGTGCATTATAAGGGTAAAGAGATACCGAGTGGTTAAAGAACCGAATATTAATCGAAAATAGTTTTGTCCATAATAGTGAGTGGTTCAAGAAACAAATCTTCAACATTTATTATATTTTTTAAACTCAAAAAATAGGGTTTTCACCTTAGATTTCTTCGGATTGCTATATATGGCCTATATTTGCTTCCCCCATCCTAAAACCCTGCTTTCCCACCAGGCTAAATGGGTAAAGAAAAACAAGAATAGGTGTATTGGCTTAAACTACAATTTTCCCATTGAATCTAACGGATATTTCATTGTGAATAGGATACCCATTATGGCATCACAAAAATTATGCACGGTAGTAAAGTTTAATGTCAACTTTATTATGAATACATCCAAACTTTTTTTTTATTACAATGCACTTTCGCTCTTACTTGCTGAGTGAGTGAGTTAATGCTAATAAATTAAGTGACAGACATCAAAGGTAGTATAGTGCTCTTACCTGGTCACCATCTTGTTGTATGAAAGAATGACAGAGGTCAGATGGCAACAAATCAATAGGTGTCAGGACAGTCTAATCTCCTTACATCATTGGTAATTGAAGTTGTTTATCTACACCTCTTGCCAAAAAATATTACGCCGATTATCTTATTTTTGTTGTTGTTGTTGTTTAGGGCTACGAGGATTCCTGGGTGGATCCTATGAGCTCTTCTTATTCTTAAACTGCTGAATTGAGTGAACAAAAAAATCAGCAACCATCCACGTGGTTATATGTTATGACGTCTGTATGTGTATGACGTCATCAAGAAACAGCTGTTGAATGTTGATGCGAACTTGACGTATCATTGGATTAGAGCTTAGAGGTGACCGGTGGATAATATCATAATGGTACCTGCACTTTTGGGGCACTAGAGGTTATGGCAACATAGACTGCTCGGCCCAAGGATTATATACAGATATAATCCTTGACTCGGCCCCACCAAATTCGTAGGAAGAAGAAGAATAACAGTCTATTCAACGTGTGTGTGTGTGTGTGCAGTGGGCGGTATTTGAAGGCAACAACACTCATCTGCTACTTGCACTTTTGTGGCACTAGTGACTAGAGGCTGTGGCACCACGGCCTGCTCGGCAATGTGGTACAATTGCTCCATGACGCATCAAGCAATACTAAGGAAACACTGCACCATTGTTAACGGGGCAAGAACGTTGTCAATATTTCTCAGCACAGTGCTCTCTCCAAATGATGGTTGTATAAGCCATCATGTCAAGCATTGCAAATCAATGTCCGAGCTCCAGTCAGCTCTCCCGAGGAAAGTGAACCAGAAATTTCTTAAATGTATCCCCCGAGCTGAGACTAGACTACTAAATAGCATCCATACAGATGTTAATAAAGGTCAGGGTTTTGTAGTTTGGTATTATTTTACATCTTCACCTGAATGCTGAATGTTCTAGAGAATTGAGGGTTATATTTTATAAGAGGTTATTACGTGAGTTCTGCTTAGGTTAGATTAGGTTAGGTTAGATTAGATTGGGCCGGGCTGGGGGGGCTTGCCCCCCAACTAAGAGGTTTTTACGTGTGTACTGTTTAGGTTAGATTAGGGTTGCGTCGTTGGGGGAATCTGGTTCGGTTATATAAGATTCTTACATATTTTTAAACCGCCTTAGATTTTTTGTATCGTTCAAGCAAATTCCTTTTTGCAATTTTTTCTTGCATCCCCACAAATTTATAGCCTCTCCTTTTCTTCTCAATATTAGGTCTTTTCTATCCGTTTCCTCCAGGTTGTTCATCAATTCTCTGTATTCTTTCTAATTTCAACACATGCTTGATCTTGTGAAGGGACCATATTACTTCTGCATATTCCAGTTTTGTTCTGATCATTGTAGTTTCAATTTTTCTCATCATATCTTTATCTAGGAAATTAAAAGCCATCTGTATATTCGTTAGCATACTGAAAGTGTCACCAAATATTCTATCTAAATGTTTCTCTGGTGATAAGTTGTCCTGTATTACCAGTCCCAGATCTTTCTCTTCTTTTGCTATTGATATAATATTTTCCCCTAACTTATACGTCCATGAGGGTCTCCTTGCACTTTTTCCCACTTACAATACATTGCATTTTTTTGCAATTAAATCAAATAGAAAAGATCAAGGGTCCCTGTTGGAGAGGAAGGCCATGGAGGATGGAAGGATAGGGTAAAGGAGTACATGTGTGAAGGAAGTGGTGATCGAGGTGGAGAACTTGATCAAGGAATGGTTTGAATACATGTATTAAAGAGCTATTTATACATGGGTAGGATTTCATCAAGCAAAAATCAAGTGTTTGGATAAGAAGTGGAGGCTCCTCTGCTGTTGCTAATCTTGGGGGACATTCAGAGGAAGCAAGGCATCAGAGACGATAGATATTGATAGATAGAATGCAATAGAGACTGGATCACCAATTCCAAGCCAAAAGATATCTCTAGAGAGTAAGCTAAGAGCCAGAAACAGAAATGATGTCTAACTGCAAAAATGTATAACATATGATCACACATTTTAATGTTATAAAGAGAACTACATAGACTGATAAGAGAAAGTTCAGGGTTCCTTTTTTGGGTATACAACTGGTTTAAAAATCACGCGCATTCTATCTTGTCAATTAAATTTTGATTTCAACCTTATCTGAGCCTTTAAAAGTTATAACTATGATAATGCCATCTGCCTAACGCAGATTGTACCTTCATCATTATAAATAAACATGACTTAGAGATGTAGACAAAGATAGATAAAGTAGTGGCTTAGGAAGTTTAAGGAATCCTTTAAATTGATACAAATTATTTTTCCTCCACCAACAGGGCTTTGTGATGCCAAAAGTGGCCAAGAAACATCTATTGGAGGAGTGGAAGCAGAACGGTTTCACTTTCATCCTGCATGCCAGACACAGACGATAACCAATGTGTCGTCCAGCTTTACACTGGTAACAAACATAATAACTCAAGCAGAGGAGGACATACTCATGAAGGAGGTGGAGCCTCACCTCAAGAGACTGAAGTATGAATTTGATCATTGGGATGATGTAAGTAGGTGATGCCATTCCCAGTTATAATACAGTAAACATCAATTTAGTTGAATAATTTTACCCACCCTTTTCTGCATAATTAATTGTTTACTTTTTTGAAATTTCTACTAATATCCTGATGTAACACTCCTTCCCATCTCCTTGGTTGGCAGGCTATTCATGGATTTCGGGAAATTGAAAGGTCAAGGTGGGGCCAACAGGCCTCATCCATCTTGGCAAGAGTATATAAAGCGGCCTTTCCTGATTCCTGCCAAATGCTTCCTCAAGCACACGTGCTTGACCTTGCCAAGTCTGGAGTTATAAAGCCACACGTGGACAGTGTGCGGGTAAGTCATACAACAGTTTTGCAAGTTGCTTGAGCACTTAACTATTAATTTTGAATTTTCACTGGTATCAACCTCATGCCAAAGCCTAGGACAAATTTGTAATTCGATCTCATCTTAGCATTTACTAGGATGTATTATATGTCAAAGAACTATCAAAATGAATATACATAAGGAAATATTTTGTATCAAAATTCTTTATTCTATAAATCGCTGTCATCTCCAATAGAAACTCAATCTAATTTACCTTTTTTACCCCTCACTGTTACCATTTTTAACTTGTTTTTTTCATTTATCATTCATCATGAGCAACAGCTACAGATCAATAGCAGCAGGAATGGCTGCATGCATTAACGGCTCAGTAAATTAATCTATTGGCAAAATCCCACATTATGTTGTTTATGGTTTTGATAAATGCTTGCCATAAGATTTACTTGTTAAGCCACTTGCCCTTGTTTATCATCTAGATGATTATGCCAAAGTTTAACTTAATACTCTTCAGTCAGAGAAAAGCTACAAGCTTTCGTTCAGAAATTATTTGTAAGCAATAACACTCTCTCTGTGTAGGTGACACTGTTGTTAAAAGTGCACCTGAGCGTCAATCATTGTTGTCTCCTAAATTTTCCAGTTAATTTATTGTCACTTAAAAACTTCATGGTTATAAATTTGAAAATTTTAATATTTCTTCTAATATTTCAGAAATTGTTCATTGAGACAAATTGAAAAAGGTTACTGTTCCTCACTCACCTCCACTACCTCTTGTGCCTTTTTCATCTGTTCCTCATTCTATCCCTTATAAGTTACCCACTCGTTCCTCTTAAAGTTTTCATGCCTTTCCCTGCTGTCTTGACACCTTTGTTTCCCTCGTTGCTAAGGAGTTTGCTGTCTCGACAGGACCATCACCTGTTGAGAGATAGATTTTTGCTCCAATAAAACATCCATCTAGCTGTAGAGAATACCAAAAGGTCACCATTACAGCATCGAGCCACAATCTCTGGTCCTTAAGCCCCTCCACACTGGCAATGGATTTGGAAACGTAGGGAAAGAGGAGTTGGAATTGTTAAGATTTGATTTTTCCTGTTAATTAAGGAATTTCTGGTGTCATGATTAAGGCAAAACTATGAAATCATGAATTTCAGAAGATGGAAAGCTACAACAATTCTGTAAGCTATCTGTATATTTTAACAGCACTAATTTCATCATGTTTATCTCAAATTAAATCCTAACTTTTCACCTCGTTTTTTCTAATGTGTGTATGTACAAAGTAAAATTTTTCAACAGTTTTGTGGCAACACCATCTGTGGTTTGAGTCTACTGAGTGATGCTGTGATGAGGCTAAGACATGTGGAGTTAAAGGATCAAGTAGTAGATGTGCTGCTAAAAAGAGGATCTCTCTATGTAATGAGGCAAGTTCAATTCTTAACCCATACATAGAAGTACTACGCATCTCTTAGGGTAGTGTTTAGTAAATACTTGTATGATATCTCTTAGAAGAAATAGTGACACTCTTTTTGATTTGAATCAATATTTCATTACTCTATCAGTAATTAAGATGATTTTGGCAACTCGGCAATTTATTGTTTTGTTTACTGTATATCTCAGCAGATAAGTCGATCCCCAAATTTGAGTTTAAGTTTTATGGTTTTAACTCATATCCAGGGTATAAGACTACCCCTAAACTATCTGTGGTGAAGTTTTGCTGAATGCTTAACCAAAAATATTCAATATTCATGGATTAAGGGAAAACTAACCTAAACGGTTAAATTTAGTGCTATCTACCTTTTTTTTTGCATTCACTGTTGAAGTTTACACTGTAGCAGAGCATACAATGCGCCATCAAATGTTACATGTGCACCATAATTGTATTGCTACTTTTTTTTTATGGTCTATTAATTTTGTAAAATTTGAATTGCTTAATCAAAATTTATATCAATAATTTTATCAAAAGAATTCTAGGAGGGTGTACGTGTTTTGCCATGTTACAAATTTCTGTTACCGGCAGCGCTATGTGCTGGTTGCTTTTTACCCTGCTTTTTGCCAAAGGTGATGAGCACCAAACAACCAAAATGGTGATTAAGCAGTTTTTTTTTTAACAGGGATGAGTCACGCTACAACTTCACCCATGAAGTCTTAGGAGAAGAAGAATCCTTCTTCCAGGGTGAGACAGTGGTAAGAGGAAGACGGGTGTCTATCGTGAGGCGTAACCAACCTACAGAACAGTCAACTATTGATAGTGCCACCCATTCATAGGATGTGGAAAAGTGCAGCTTTTAATGAAGTTTATTGAAAGTTATTTCTATTACTGATGACATGGCTGTGGCATCACAGTCTGTGGTGTGCTGTCATGAGCCATATATTGTATATTGAATTGTATATAAATACGAATGTTAACTATACCCTTTTTATACCCATACCTTTATTTTTTTTACAGTGTATAGAACAAGGAAAATATACGTAACAATATCTTTAGTATTGAAAGGAGGTGGAGTATGGAAGAGAGAGAGAGAGAGAGAGAGAGAGAGAGAGAGAGAGAGAGAGAGAGAGAGAGAGAGAGAGAGAGAGAGAGAGAGAGAGAGAGAGAGAGAGAGACAGGAGACGGGAAATAGGGAAGCGGGAGACTCACAGTGCATCAGAGACTCGGAGCAGGAGTGCGACAGAGTTGTATTTTCATTTTTTTCGCCCCGTTCACAAGAATGAGTTGTGTGCCTGGCAACAAACTCGCCTCCCGCACATGCACACAACAGGCGGACCGTTTGATAATACAGACCATTCCATCATACCACACAGGTGTGAGAATGAGAGGCGAGCTGTGTCAATGCCTTCTGTTACTCAAGGCCTCTCCACTCAAGAAAAGTCATCAGTAGTAGGTGACCGTTGCCATATATAGCGTCGTATATATATATTTTTTTCATCATTTTATAGTAATGTGAAAAATATATCACTTATGTGCTATACTTTAATTTTCTAGTCTTTCAATAAATCAGGATCCTCTTAAAGTGGTTGAACAGGCTGTATAATGGAGTAAAATCACTCGAGAGAGGTTGATGAGAACGAAAAAGTTTATTCACGGAGATGATATGTAATTATGAGTCGTTGCTGATGGTGAAAAAAACAGACAAAGGAAGCTAGTTCCAGAATAACCAAATAAGCTTTCATGGTCTAAGAATTTAAGTATTTATGAATAGGCAGTGAAAAAAAAGCTTATTTTCATCAGTAACAAATATCTGATGTATTGAACAGAACAAAAACCCTGATATTGTGATACTTTTTTGTTCTCCTTTACTCAGTCATCCAGCTGAGTGAGTGCAGCTGTTCCACGACACACCCAATGCTGTGGAGGGTGATTGGAAGGTAACAGTAAGTCCAGAATGTAATTGGATGAATGACCAGTGGTGGAAAGCGTGCCACTCCGTTGACTTGTGCGGTAAACAGGGCACCAGTAGCCCTCCTTTTCAGAATCTGAATTAAGTAAAGTGATCATTAGTAGTAATGCATCTACCTAACCACAAAAAAGAGTTACTATTCTATTTCATGATATTTTGCTCTATTTTGATTTTAAGAATTTACATTCCATACGAAAAAGTTTTCTTATATCAAAGAACATGCTCTCAACTTGGATTTCTTTAACCCGTACAGTGTTTAGTACTTATGTATACTTACTCCTAAGAGAAGTGTAAGGCGAGTTGCATGTTTTGCTTATGGTAATTAAGTTCAATAGGAGAATACCCAATAGCCTATTGTTACCAAGCCGAGGATTGCATACATTATTTAGTCTGGGGTGAGTGTCACGTTGTGTGTAATCGCCAGTGGGTTAATGTCATGGATGGTGTGACGTCATGCAACATAGAGATGCCGCCAGGTTTGCGCGACATGAGACAATCACTATATAAGGGAGCGACACCAAGTACAGAGAGAGAGAGAGCTACAGAGAGAGAGAGAGAGAGAGAGAGAGAGAGAGAGAGAGAGAGAGAGAGTGTGCCACAGAGACAGTCATCAGATACAGAATCAGAGTCACAGTTTGCGCGACATGAGACAATCACTATATAAGGGAGCGACACCAAGTACAGAGAGAGAGAGAGCTACAGAGAGAGAGAGAGAGAGAGAGAGAGAGAGAGAGAGAGAGAGAGAGAGAGAGAGAGAGAGAGAGAGAGAGAGAGAGAGAGAGAGAGGGAGAGAGAGAGAGAGAGGGGGAGAGAGAGAGAGAGTGTGCCACAGAGACAGTCATCAGAGACAGAATCAGAGTCACAGTCAGTTTGTCGGTAATTCTTAAGACAACTGGATTCTGAAGACGTTGGGGAATATTACAGCTTGTATAGTAGTGTCTTATTATAGACTAAACCCTGTAGACATGGGACGAGGTCCTGAGAAAGGACCTCATCCCACGTCTACTCAATAACGTTCTATCTTCCACTTCAAAATATTTAAGAAGATGAGCCCAGATACTCTCATAACAGTACAGTGTTTAGCTTACCATAATTGTCAACATCTTCAGGCAAAACAGCTGGCTGGAAAAGGATGATGGGCAGTTGATCATGCAACTTTTTCTTTGGCATCTCTGCTAGGGACATCTGTTCACGGTTCCACTGTGCACCCTCCAGATAAAAACCCTGTAAAAATATTGCTTGAAGGTACAGTAATATCCCACATATTGTGAGAATTTGGTGGATACACAGGCTTGTGCTTTTCAAATCACACTATTTGATACTTGTAAAGTATAGGAAGAAACTAATTTGGTGTATGGCTGAATATAAGTTTTGAGATTATGTATAAGACTTTTGGAAGCTGACAAATACCCTTATTAAATAATACTCATTTATTCTCATTCATACCACAACACACAATACCATATTTGATGACGTATAATATGAAACTGTGCTCAATGACAATGGGCATCATTAAATCACAAGCAAAACCAAAGCAGGTTGATTTATTATCTCAAAGTATTTTTAAAATAGTATTTAATAATATAGACATTGACTAATGATGCTAAATCATGCATTGATTTCACTAAAATTTATATTTAGTACTGACCCAAGTATAGATGCCTCCTTGGTCTTGTCTAGGTAGGATGTGATAAAGTTCATCATTTCTGCTAACTTGGTTGTGGGAATCTTCGCTCATGTTATAATCTCTCTTCTCTTCTCTGCACTTGTCTGATTTTTTTCTCCCCTGTTTAAAAGGAAGTGGTAGCCTAATGTTGCTGAATATATATATTTCTTTATGACAATGTTTTATAAATTAATTTATTACCTGATTTTCATTATCTTTGCCTTGAGAGTTGTCTTCCTTTTCTGTAAGACAAACTTCCTCCTCTCCATCAGTATCCTGGACATGGTATTGTCTTTGCATGGTGGGATTCGGTAATTTTTCAATCACTTGTGGTAACTCCACAAAATTGGGTCGAATACACTCCTTAATGATGTCATCAACTTCCTTATTCATCACCTGCAAAAAACATTGTGTTTGGCATTAATATTGTAACTCATGATTGGATAAATAACGCTCATGAAGATTATTAGCCTAGGTATCCTCACTTTTCTAAGGAACAAGAAGTATTGTGGAGAATACAGTAGTGACCTGTTTAACCTGTAAAGGGTTGATCTCCGGTGGATAAAGGGGACGTGTTAGGCTACATTTTTCGTACTTTTTTAATTTCCTTTCATTCAAACTTTTTCCATGTTTATAGTATGAACTACTAAATATTGGGTCTCCTTATGTAATAAATTCTTACATATGAATAATAAATTGAGAAAAACTATAAATATTTGATCCCCATATGGCAATACTGCTTCCCGCATAGCTGAAAGACAAAATATATTATTTGTTTCACCCTAAGTCCTTAGAAAAACTCCCCTTAAGAAGTGGTATATAAATATGGCAGGTTAAGTGTTACCTTGAATTGGAAATATATTCTGTCAATAGGAATAGTGTGTTGACGGGCATAGTTCTGCCGCACACCAGTCAGGAAAGTGTGTGGAAAGAAGAGACCAGAAAACCAGAACACATCGGGTAACTCTTCATCCAACCACCTTTGAAAGAACTTCAACCTAGATAAAAATGAGCATAACATAATGAAAATATAATTCTAAACATGCATACTTTATGTAAATATATTTCAAATACTTAAAAATAATATAGAAATAAGTTTCAATCTTTATCAGAAACGCTATAGCATTATGACATGTTTTGCAGATGTACAGGGCATATATGCCTATAGTGCACTTCTGCACATTAATATACAACACAATAGATATTGAAACTCATTTTCAACAAACCTATGAAGTAGATCACTTATATAAGGTGCAAGAGCTTTTCTAGAAGGGTAGGATCGAGTCTCCCATGATGGGGGAAGCTGTCCAATCATTAATGCCTGATAGGTTTTCTCTGCCTTATCACACATTACTCTTTCTCCACTCACTGCTTTCTTCACCCCTTTCAGGGAACACTTAATAGTGGCAGTGAGTCCATTGAATCGTAACAGCTCCTGAGGAAGACATGTATGATGTATTAGGAGCCAACATGGAAAAACTAGATAAGAAATGTTACCTACTGACATCCAACTGTAGATGAGAATATGTAGAGAAAATTGAATTTTATAAATGCAGTCTAGTTTTCTCAATAAAACATACATACAATGTGTCTGTATTCACCTAGGTAAATACAGAAACACACACAGTTGAAACACATTGGAGGATTGAAAAGAACATTAAAGAACTGGATGGAAGACTACCTGAAAGGAAGGGAAATGAGAACAGTTAGTAAGTGATGAAAAAACAGAATGGCAGGAAGCAAAACCTGCCCGAGGCTTGGGTGGGTGATGGAGGGGACAAGAAAAATTGGAAAAAAACAATTTGCTTGAACGATACAAAAAAAAAAGTCCAGTTTTTCCCAAAGAAGTGTAGATACTTGGAATTTTAATATATAAGTAATTCCACATGTCAACAAACTGGACTCCATGATCCTACAGAAATATTTTAAGCAATTTTGTTTGTTTTACTACTAGTACTACTACTAGGTTTTGTTTAGAGGTCTATGCCTCACAGCCATGGTAGACCACCACGGGCCCGGACGGGGACTCGATCTGCTGACCAAGCGAATGCAAGGCCAGCACGCTACCACTGTACTAGCCAGGAGGCTGATTATTTAGGTTGAAAGCCTTACTGAGAGACGAAATTGGTACCTGTCTGAGAACGATGTTAAGGGATTGGCTATAGGTAACTGGATATCTCTTTTCAGCCTGGTTTAAATCAAACTGTGGTGGTAGGCGAGTCAGGATTTCACAGGCCAGGTCCTTTACTACTTGCATAGCTGCATCTTCCTTATCCTTGCTGTTCAGCTGAGGTTCCAAATGCAGAATACCCCAAAATAACTGAAATGTAAAATCAATGTCAAATCAAATTTTCTGGTCCTGCATATTATTTATCCAATCAATTATATATGAGTTGCTGATATATGCATATTTCAAAATTCCTGATATTACCATTGGGAAATGGGATTTTGAAAATGTGTCGTAATGTTCACTATATTGTAAAAAGTCACGAAAAGGAGAAGGAAAAATGGTTCCAGATCCAATCTCAAATAAGCAAAAAAAGCTATTTACTTTTTATTTTTTATTCTTATTTTATTTTGATTAGGTAAAGTAGTCTTGGATTTGGCAATTAATTGGTACTAAAATCAACAAATCTTTGAACACAAGACTGTTTGAAGGTAATTGATACCAGACATCACAATTGTCATGTAGAATTTCATGAAGGAAATTTGAAATTCATGTATGTGAAATGCAGGAGTTGAAGGTTCAAATAGTTGTTTGGAATCATGGTTTTCTAAACTTTAGGAATGAGTTTCACCTGATCAGCTTCACAGAGATCCTTGGCAAGGTCAGCATTGGTATGAAGACCAAACACCTGTGGCGGAGCTGAGAGTGGGAAGCTGTCAATATGATCAACATATTCTTGCCAGGTGGTAGATGTAGCAGAGGGTACTTGGTATTCAGCTGTTCCAAACACATGATACCTGATGCAGAGAATGAAGAGAAAACCGATCCAGAAAATTAAAGAAGAATATAAACTAGTAAGGAAGGAATATGTCTGGTTTAAGTTATTCTAAGTAAAAAAGAAAAAGAAGAAAAAGTGTACTAATTTGTATTTATGATGTTTTTGTTCTTATTTTTGTCAAGAACTACATGTCAACTAATCCTAAATAGGTTCTTAGTTACAACAATGATGTACTTGTCATTCTCCATTATTTCTGTATTGTAGAAATTTTGGAGTAGGCAGAGAAGCAGCCTGTGATCTTTGGAGTCTGTAACACGACCACCATAGATGCATTCTCCTGTCAGGTATAATAAGGCTTCTAGGGGCACCTCTTGCACTTTTTGGCATCCCTCCAAAAGCATCTGTTGGCAAAGCAAGGAAGATATCAAACACCTCAGTTACAGATAGATCAGAAAATTTAGAAATGAATTAGATTCACGGCATAATTAAGTTTACTTCAAGAACATTGTACAGTTTTACAATGTCTTTGCTATTAAATGTGGCTAGTACAGTGGTAGCGCGCTGGCCTTGCATTCGCTTGGTCGGCAGATCGAGTCCCCGCCCGGGCTTGTGATGCTTAAGCTGTTTACTGGGGAGGATTTGCTGTGGTCGGGCACCACAGTGGGGGGTTGGGCTTGCCCGGCTGACGTTCTGGAGAGCATCCTCATTGATGGATACCAGAACTGAAACCCATGCAACCTTACCTTTTTTTTTACCTTATTTAAGTACAAAGACAGACTAAACAAAAAGTCTTCCATCCATTTCAGCAAACCACCCTTCAATTCTTCTACATTTTCTAGTTTCCAGAGCAGTCTCTTGTGAGGTTTGGATTGTTGGAATTTAACTTGCATAAGAATGTTTATGTATGGAATGTTGGTTTTATCATATTGTTAAAGGCTCGAAGGCACATACAATAAATATAACATCAAAAATGAATCTTAAATAGTATAATTTTCCGGATAACTTCATAAACTAAAAGAAAATAAATCACCTGGAGTTGCTTGACGCTGATTTTCATGTCCGACTCATTGAATTCATATAATACATTCCATCCCAGTGATCCAAAGTTGCGTCGTTCTTGAATAAGGGCGTGGAAGAAACACAGACCATACAGAAGGCGCTGGAAAGGGTGCGGATCTTGGCCAGGAAATGGAGAGGCTATGAACTCTGGGTCATTGATAGGATCTGTATGATATGACTTAAGTAGGTTGGCTTTCAGTCCACGTGGAGGTTCATTAGTCATTTTGATACCTAGTGAGAGAGAGAGGTATAATTAATTCTATATTTCATAACACCTCCAGTTAAAATTATAAATGAAAGAAAGAATGGATGAAGAAACAAGAAATGAACAGAGAAGAAAGGAAATATGAGAGGTTGAAATGGGACACCAGAGGCAAGTCATAAACACAACACAATAAACAATAGACTTATGTAAGGAAAGGGAAACAAAACTAAGCTTAAGTCAACACAGGCACAAGGCAACACATGGTGATTTATAAGGACACACAGATGCTAGTTTTCTACCCATCTTATGTGACGTCAAAATAATGCTACAGTGTTATGGTTCAAACAATTAGCACGATCACTAACACATATTACTCTTAAAATATGGATAGTCGTGTAAGGACCAAATTCCCTTAGCTTGGGAAGGAAAAAGTCTTAGTACTTTTTAAATTTGAATATTTTAAGAATTAGTAAGCAATAAGAAATGGTCATAAAGATACAAAACATTATACTTAAACTTAAATGGCCTTATTACTGAGACAATTAGGCTACTAACATTCAAGCAAAAACTCTTTAATTTAATGAATTTGCTGAAAAAATTGTTCACCATCCTGAAGGAGAGACACTGGGAATGCCTTGCAGGGGTAACTTGTAAGCCAGAGCCGGAAATTGTGATGAGTGGTTTCTGCCTGAAGCACTTGGTCACACACTACCTCAAGTTGTGCCAGCCAGCCTTCCTCTGCTAGATGACAGTTCTGTAGCACCACCCACAACCCTGACTCGGCTCCCTGTGTCACAAGGCTCTCTGCTGCTTTGCCCTGGTTGTACAATGGAAAAAAAGATTGAGGAATGAAAGAAAAAACATCATGAGTATCCCATTCCTGTTGTAGTGGCGGGACAGTGAATGTAAACCAAACTCCACTTGGGTTATGGTGATCATTATGACCTGACTGGTAAGGAAGAAAGGAATCATGTATATTAAGTATCCTGGCAGGAGTTTGATACATTGCTGCAACCTTTTTTTATCTATATTTCAAAGCATTATAGTGGTGGCAGGGGTGAAGATCCCAAGTGAAGAATATGAAGTACGAATTAAAAGAGAAAAACTTGTTGTATCACTAGGACTTGACTCATGCTGTCTGGGGTTTATGATACAAAAAGAGAGAAATAATATATTAAGCAAGAGAAGTATTGAAATATAGCAAACTAAGATGGTTTGTCATACAACAGTGAGGATAAGATGAAGTTAATATACATGAGTAATGGTTTATGTTAAAGCAGCAATAAGATTGATAATATTTAAATGGAGTAAAGAGGATTAATTTAGACAGGAACAAGTAAAAACTTGTGCCATATCTACCCCTGAGGACGTTCATGGAATAATAATAATAATAATAATAATAATAATAATAATAATAATAATAATAATAATAATAATAATAATAATAATAATAATAATAATAATAGTAATAATAATAATAATAACAATACCAGTATACAGTATATACATAAATATGAAATCGTTATATACAAAAATATACAAATTTACTCGGACTACATATATTTTCATTTGTTTGTAGTCTACAATGATGTATAGTGTCATAAACACTTATAAGTTAACTAGTATAATTAAGTAAAGTTGAAATATCCACAAAGTAACATTTGGTAAGAAACTTTGCATACCTGCCCTTGACCAAGTGAGATTACTTGTACATCTCCGTCATCCATTTCCCTGTCCTGAGCAAATCTGGTTCATACACACAAGTAAATAAAATCAATGGAGGTGTACAAATAGGAAAATTACCACTTACTTACACAGGTAAATAATACTGATACATTAACAAATGATGGTTCATCTTAAAGTGAAAAATCAAAACATTGTTCATATGACTTTGATACACAAAGAAAACTAAGAAATGTATGTTGCACATCTATGTATAGTAACCCTACAATCTACCTGTATAATGCACCAATGGGATCACTTCCAGGTGACAGGATAAATATGAGTGGAGACTGGCATGTTGAGTCACCAAATGACGAGCTAATGTCAAACTGGGGTGCCGACAAGTACTTCTCCCCAAACTGCTGTCTGATGAGATCCTGCATGTTCAGAATAGGAATTTAGGCAATTCAAGCTGTTTTCATCTCTAGTTTTATATAAAAGATTTCATCATCAATTGAGTCCAAGATTAGCAACAAAAAATATTTACATAAAATATCACTAACCTGTACAGCAGATATAATCTTGTCTGGCCTGAGGCATTTGATCACTGCTACACGGTTAATGCCTTGTAAGTCCTGGTAAGGGTCTGGAAACTCGGCAAGGTGAGGAGAATCTGACTGGAATACCTCCTCCCATGCTTTGGTATGCTCTGCTACATGCTTGTGTATGTCAACTAAGCTGTATAAATAGGAAAATAGGAAAATTTAATATTAATTTTAGTATTCTAAACCACATACACACACACTGTACAACAACCTAAGGATAGACTGGATTAATATAGATACAACTAGGTAAAAATACACAGCAATGCTGTTTGGCGGAAGGGTGTATGGTGGTTTGGCTCCGGCAAGATAATTAAAATTAATTTAGAAGTGTGATACAAGAGGACACCTCTTAGGACTTCAATACACACACAATGCATCCTGACCCCCTATGTTGCAGTACACCATTCAAGCGCCTAAAAATGAGTGCAAAATAAACTATTTTTCACCAACTTAGGATTGTTGGATGGAGAAAATTTACCTTGAGGGATATTCTATCATGCTTTTGGCACGCTTCTTACTCCATCCCGGAAAATGCTGGTCAGTTGGATCTTCAACCTTATGAACCAGTTACCCCTTTTGAATTGGGAAATAAGTCAGGTGTATAGATAGGTTGATAATTATATAGATAGATAGATTGATATTCCATCGAACCTGGTGCAACTCCCAGCTTGTACTAGCTGTAGCCAAGCTTTATTAGTGAGCCAGGGTGCGGGGGGTGAGGTGTCGGTATCATCCTGAAGCGTCGGAGATCCTGTTAACAGGAACCTCCAGACACTGTCTTCCACACATCCCTGAAATGTATAATAAAATTTTCTTTCTTTTGCTGATTATTAACTCATTGTGTTTGAAGCAGAATAAAATGGAATTTTATATTAAAAGGGTAATGGCTAAGGGAAAACAGAAATAAGTCAAAAAAAATCCCGCTTGTCGCCAGACCCTGTAAAGAGGACAGTAGGAGAATAGAAGCAAGGGGTGGAGATCCAGTTAACATTAGAGGTGTCTTGACACTCCTCTCTTGAAAGAGTTCAAGTCATAGGCAGGTGGAAAAACAGACAAAGGAAGAGAGTTCCAGAGTTTACCAGTGTAAGGGATGAAAGAGTGAAGATACTGGTTAACTCTTGCATTAGGAAGATGGACAGAATAAGGATGAGAAGAAGTAGAAAGTCTTGTGCAGCGAGGCCGCGGGAGGGGGGGAGGCATGCAGTTAGCAAGTTCAGAAGAGCAGTCAGCATGAAAATAGCGGTAAAAGATAGATAAAGATGCAACATTGCGGCGGGGACTTAAAGAATCAAGAAAGTCAGTTAGAGGAGGAGAGTTAATGAGACGAAAAGCTTTAGACTCCATCCTGTTTAAAAGAGCTGTGTGAGTTGAGCCCCCCCAGACATGTGAGCCATACTCCATACATGGGCAGATAAGGCCCCTGTACAGAGCAAGCAGCTGAGAGGGAGAGAAAAATGGACGCAGACGCCATAGGACACCTAACTTCTTGGAAGCTGATTTAGCAAGAGTAGAGATATGAAATTGCCAGTTTAGATTTTTAGCAAAGGATAGACCGAGTGTGTTTAATGTGGTGGAGAAGGGAAGTTGAGTGTCATTGAAGAAGAGGGGATAGTTATCTGGAAGGTTATGTCGAGTAGATAGTTGTAGAAATTGAGTTTTTGAGGCATTGAACAAAACTAGGTTTGCTCTGCCCCAATCAGAAACAAGTGAAAGATCAGAAGTTAAGCGTCCTATAGCATCTCGCCTTGAGTCATTTAATTCTTGTTGGGTTGGGCGTCTGTTGTACGACGTTGAAAAATGCAAGGTGGTGTCATCAGCATAGGAGTGGATAGGGCATTGAGTCAGATTTAGGAGATCATTGATGAATAATAGAAAGAGAGTGGGTGATAGGACAGAACCCTGAGGAACACCACTGTTGATAGTTTTAGGAGAAGAACAATGACCGTCCACTACAGCAGCAATAGACCGGTCGGAAAGGAAACTAGAGATGAAGGTACAGAGAGAAGGATAGAATCCGTAGGAGGGTAGTTTAGAAATTAAAGATTTATGCCAGACTCTATCGAAGGCTTTCGATATGTCAAGGCCGACAGCAAAGGTTTCACCGAAGTCCCTAAAAGAGGATGACCAAGATTCAGTTAGGAAAGCAAGAAGATCACCAGTAGATCGGCCTTTACGGAAACCATACTGGCAATCAGAGAGAAGGTTGTGAGCTGATAGATGCCTCATTATCTTCTTGTTAAGGACAGATTCAAAGGCTTTAGAAAGGCAGGAAATCAAAGCTATAGGGCGGTAGTTAGAAGGATTGGAGGGGTCACCCTTTTTAGGGACAGGTTGAATGTGAGCAAACTTCCAGCAAGAAGGATAGGTAGAATAAGAAAGACACAGACGAAAGAGTTTGACCAGGCAGTGAGCGAGTTCGGAAGCACAGTTTTTGAGAACAACAGGAGGGACCCCATCCGGACCGTAAGCCTTCCGAGAATCAAGGCCAGAGAGGGCCTGGAAAACGTCATAATAAAGAATTTTAATTTTAGGGATGAAGTAGTCAGAGGGTGGAGGAGTAGGAGGAATATGCCCAGTATCATCCAAAGTAGAGTTGGTAGCAAAGGTTTGAGCGAAGAGTTTAGCTTTAGAGAAAGAAGAGACAGCTGTGGGGCCATCTGGTTGAAGTAAAGGAGGGAAAGATGAAGAAGTAAAATTGTTAGAGATATTATTGGCTAGATGCCAGAAATCACGAGAAGAGTTAGAGTTGGAAAGATTTTGACATTTTCTATTGATGAAAGAGTTTTTAGTAAGTTGGAGAATAGATTTGGCATGATTACGGGCAGAAATATATAGGGCATGAGTTTCAGCAGATGGATGGCTACGGTACCGTTTGTGAGCCGCCTCTCTATCAATGACAGCACGAGAACAAGCAGAGTTAAACCAGGGCTTTTTAGCTTTAGTATTAGAGAAAGTATGAGGAATGTATAGCTCCATGCCAGAGATAATCACCTCTGTTATGCGCTCGGCACACAGAGAAGGATCTCTGACATGGTAGCAATAATCATCCCAAGGAAAATCAGAATAGTACTGCCTCAGGTCTTCCCACTTAGCAGAGTTGAAATGCCAGAAGCACCTCTGCTTAGGCGGGTCCTGAGGCTGCACTGGAGTGATAGGACAGGTAACAGAAATAAGATTGTGATCGGAGGAGCCCAACGGAGAGGAAAGTTTAACAGAGTAAGCTGAAGGGTTGGAAGTTAGGAAAAGATCAAGAATGTTGGGCGTGTCTCCAAGGCGGTCAGGGATACGGGTAGGGAACTGCACTAGCTGCTCTAGGTCATGAAGGATAGCAAAGTTGAAGGTTTGTTCACCAGGTTGGTCAGTGAAAGAAGATGAAAGCCAAAGCTGGTGGTGAACATTGAAATCCCCTAAAATGGAGATCTCAGCATAAGGAAAGTGAGATAGGATGTGCTCCACCTTGGAAGTCAAATAGTCAAAGAATTTTACATAGTCAGAGGAATTAGGTGAGAGATATACAGCACAGATGAATTTAGTTAGAGAGTGACATTGAAGTCTTAGCCAGATGGTAGAAAATTCTGAAGATTCAAGATTGTGGGCACGAGAGCAAGTAATGTCGTTACGCACATATGCGCAACAGCCAGCTTTGGATTGAAAATGAGGATAGAGACACCAAATACTAAATACTAGTATGTATGTTACACAAAATAGCTGGCGATTAATCTTGCCACTACATGCCATGTACACCTCGTTGAATTGAATACAGTATTCTCAAAACTGTTACTAAGTATAGGAGCATAACTTAGATTATTTCTACTTGACATTACAATTTTAGTAAATACTTGAAACACTTAAATTTATTGTTATTTTGATGAACCTACCTTGGATTGCTGGAGTCTCACATACAGCATGAAGGTAAAGAGGATCTTGTCTTTTTCAAAGAGTGAACGACTGACCGAGAGGAACACGGCTCGGGTAAGGTGGGTATTGAGCAAACTTATCCTAGTATCCACATCCTGGCTCGGGGCTGCATTCCTTGTAGACTGAAAATTACAAAAATATAAACCGACATCTTTTTAATCATGTTATCCTATCAATAACATAATTATCATCTCCCTTCTCATTCTTTCTATATGATATGACCAAACAATTTTAGCACCCCATGGTCTGCTTTCCTTAGTAACATTAATGCAAACATACCTGCAGGTAGAGGGTGATGAACCACGTGAGAGAAAACTGGTACATAAACTCAATAGCCGCCAGATCAGACACACAGAAGAAAAGCACTGAGGCATGGATAGCAACGGGTTGATAAGCTCCTCGAGCGGCATCAATCTCCAACTCAGTTTCTTCAACTATTCGCTCCTTGGCAGAAATCTCCTCTGACAAAACCTAGAATGTGACACCATATCAGAAGGATGGGTTTCAATGCACGAGATTCACTCATACATAAACATGGACATGTTCAGCTATAAGTCCTTTTCAGTAATTTTAAAGTAATATAACACAACAGTGCCTTACAGCTTCTCTAAAGAAGTAATTGTATATACAATATCTGATGTGTAATTGTGGTTCAGTAAGTAGCAGGCCGGGTAGTGATATAAAATGATAGGCACCTTTGAAAGTTATACTTCTTCAGTGTTTTTCATATTAATTAATCCTTTGGTAACTACAATTTGAAATAGATTCATACTAACCCTACTGGAACTCATTATGTCAATAGCTTTTTCATCTTCCAACAAATTCTGTCCAGCAGTAGACAGAACTTCCAGAATCTTTTCTTGAGTCCTTTGAAGGGCACGGTAGTTGTGGGCAGATTCAACTAATAAACGATTCTTCTTTTCCTCCAGTTCTGGCCGTTCATGAGCTACAACCAACCCCAACAATTGGTTTTCTAGTCCAAGCTGTGTTATGATAAAGTTAATTACCACCACCTGAAACATAAAAAAACAACAGATAAACACATACACAGGCAGGCAGGATGAATCCTATGAGAAAGTGCAGTATAATTAGCAAGGCTAATTCATGACATTAATTAGTTCTTTAAAAGACTGGAAGAGACAATATTATCCCATTGATGCAAGGAGGAAGCTTGATAAAGGGAATGCTAAGAAATTCTTTGAATTTTGATTAATTATGTTCCACATTTCAGGGAAAGAACGTTGAGCTGCCCTACACCAATCTTTCAAACATGGGGACAACTATGTAGATTTTATAACTAATCTGGATTCTAAATTGCAGGAATCAACTAGTAACCCCGCATAACTTTTCCCTACAGAAGCTGTGCCACTTCTAACTGAACAGGAGGAACAAAGATCCTGTCATAGGCCAGTTCATCCTGAGAAGAAAGTTTCAGACATCTCACAAAATGTGGAAATCGGAAAACTTCATGAGTGACGTGGAAGGAGAACCAAACTTGAAAGAACAGGACTAATCTATCGGTCTGACCAAAGATCCTGGGAATATCTCATGCACATTTAGATAAACAAAAGTAAGTTACCTTAACAGTAACTTGTGGCAGGTAATGTGGGTTCCTGAGTCTTGTTGTGAGGAATAATCGAAAGTCTGGGTGGTACTCTGTGATCAAGTCTCCAAGCTGCACGTGTTCTACACCATGTTGTGTGAAGGTCTGCTTCAACAACAAGCAATCTGAGGAGAAAAAAATCTGGTTCTCATTGCTCCATTTCATCCTAAATGAAAATAAAAAGATGTAAAATTAGAACCAATTGGTTACCACTTACCCAATATTGGATCCAGTTCCTCTCCCACTCCCTCAATTAGTAAGGGGTGTCCTTTCTGCAGTGCTGACTCTAGGACTCTCATGAAGGCTGGGTCAGTCTGTTTTACTATCTGAAGACCATTTTCTTTTTCCATATTCACCACCCATTTACGTGCTTGGCCTGCACAATACCAAAACAAGACTCGTGAAGGTACATGGTAATGATAATGATAATGATAATGATAATGATAATAATAATAATAATAATAATAATAACAACAACAATAATATCAATAATAATGAGAGAGAGAGAGAGAGAGAGAGAGAGAGAGAGAGAGAGAGAGAGAGAGAGAGAGAGAGAGAGAGAGAGAGAGAGAGAGAGAGAGAGAGAGAGAGAGAGAGAGAGAGAGCTTCTTCTTGTGACCGCTAGCAGTCAGACAGGACCTCTTAACCTGGTGATAATAATTCTTCGTTTTAAACCTTCCCTGTTCCTCTCCATGTCATTTTGAGGGATGAAGGAGCAGTAACACATTATTCCTCACCATTAATAGCGGAGGGATATAAAGAAAACATTACCTATTAAGCGTAAATAACCTTAATAAATAACATGAACAGGTTTCAACAGGTAAACTAAAATGCGGCCGTGTGTAGACTGCTGGATCACGTATATATAAAACCAAAATTGAGATTTTTATTATATACAGGAAAGCAATTATATATACTTTAAAAAATCGTCTGAAATACCCAACTGTTTTCTACATAAACATTTGTTATATTTGATTCGTATTTATTTCATGAAAAATGTTTATTTCTATGGTCAATCATAAAATAAAAAAATTGAATAAAGCAATAAATATGAAATTAAACTAATATAATCCATAGAATAGAATATATAAAAATTATTCAAACAGAAAGTAAAGGCTAAATAAACCATAACACAAAGAAAAACGGAAAAACTACGAAAAAATGAGAAAAAAACACCGTAATTATTTGTTTACATCCAAGTGTTAATTATAGCATGTTAGGTACAGTAAAAGAAGTGTTAGGACATGATGACCTACAAGGATAGAGATGAAGGTGAGTGTGTTTTGGTGGGCTGATGGGCTGACGAATCGACAAAAATCAACAAAAATACTAGTATACCGAAGGGCTTCCAATGCTTGTAATACCGGTACATACTTAGACACACACACACACACACACTCAGCTGATGCCAGGCAATGTAATCTGATTGAGTTTCCGATTAATAATTATAATACTTAGGGCACCAGTTGTGTTGCATATCACGTATATATATGTACTACGCTCATGGTGCTGCACTTGTTGGCATTGAACTGCATCTGGCTGATGAAGTTTAATGTTAGCAAGTGTAGCATTGTGAGTGTAGGTAAAGGTAATAAGCCTGTAGACTACACATTAAATGAAACTACCTTAGGAAGGTCATATAGTGTGAGGGACTTAGGAGTTCAAGTAAACAGTGACTTGTGCCCCAGGGAACAGTGTATTATAGCTAGAAATAGGGCCAACAAGATATTGGGATTTATTGAGAAAGAGAGTATATTTCTCTATAGTTTATGCTAATCACTAAATCACACATACTAAACAAACAAAAAATATATATCTTAAATGAGATGTGAACAAATGTATGATTTCATTAAGTCAAATACAATGTCATGAATACTTATTATAGAATAAAATTATAGTAAGTCATACATAAAAATACTCCAACCATCTTGAAATCATGCTCACCTTGCGGGTCGATCATGAGAGGCCAGCGACGAGAATGTGACACCAGTATGGCATTATCCACTGAGAAGGAATCAACAGGAAGCCCAGCCAGGTGCCAAGTCCTACACAGAACATTGTCACCAAGAATACTATACAAAGAGAAGGTGGTACTGCAGGATATGGATAAATTCCCACACTTACGATGCCAATCCTTCATGCATTCCTATGTCCAGAAAGAAAGAAAGGAGAAAGGTGAATAAAGTCATATAAGGAGAATCATAGTACTGAATAGCAAGATTATTTAAGCATGAGAAAGATCACTTTTAATCAACATTATCAAAACAATTCTATGAGATGTTTTCAGCAGAATCATTGTAATCTTATTCCTGTAGACAGTATAAAGTAGATTGTTTAGTAATTTGCAACAGTTAATGTACATAATAACATCAGTATGATGAATATGAAAAATAGAATAGCACTGAAAATATACACCAGAATAAAAAATTTGAAACCCGAGTCACTAACGGGCGGAAGCATACTATCAATAAGCCTCCATCAATGCCTACCGGCCACAAAGGTATATGATGGATAAAATAGAAAAAGAAAAAAGAATGAGGTGTGTAAAATACCTGCCGATACTCCACCGTGAAGGCTCCAAGGTAAGCAATGACAGCAGCACAGATCAACACATCTCCCACAACATTCTCCAAGCTCTCACTTAACTTCTGGGCTTCATTGCTCCATCTATTAGAAAGTATTAGAACCTAGATTATAAATAAATGAGATAAGGTTAAGTTATCAAGGTAGCAGAAGAATATTGGTAATTGTATACATAGTAGTAATGACCGAGTACACTGTGTAAATATGAGTGAAATAAAGAAAGCACTAAAAGGAAAGAACAGGGGAAAAAGTGGAGATGCAGATGGCTCCTCAATTGGTCAATTAAAGGATGTATGCGATTTTCTACCAAACAAACTCACAGTACTATTTACCAAATGCTTCCAAACCTACTCCATACCAAGTACTTTGAAAAATGCTATAAAAATACTGTCACAAGAAAGGAGAAATGAAACACATCAAAACAATCATCCAATAAGTCTACTATCTGTACCATAGAAGCTTCTTACAAAAAATGCTCAGGAACAGGATTAGTGCAATGCTATTTCTCTTGAACATATGTATCACGAAAGTTATAAATCTTTAGGAATCTCACCTGTCTCGTTCACCTCCAAGACCTCCAATGAGCCTCTCTGATCGGTCCCTCTTCTGCTCACACCTTACAATGGAGTCCTCTAAATCCTTCTTTTCCTTTTGCTTCTTAGTAAACTCATCATTTAGTGCTTGGAGTTTGTCTGTTACCTGTAGAATAGTAGAAACAATAATGGTGTATGATTAATGATAATCATTAACAGTGTAAGCTTAACAAGAAATATATCAATTTAAACATTACCTCACGGAGTTCTTTCCTCTTTTCTTCCAGTTTTTCATTTTGTAGAGCAAGTTCATGATTGGCAGCTTCTAATGCTTGTTTTTTTGGAGCCACAATCTTTATGACTTGATCATACACCACCATTGCTCTCACCCAACGACACAGTCCTTCACATGCCATGGATACCATGCGAATTTTCTTGGGATCAAAGTCTGGATGAAAGTAAAACCTGAAAAGTTCAAGACTAGACTGTAAACATTAAGTTATATTTTAAGTGATGAATCACAAGACTTTTTACTGATAGTTGCCGCTTTTCCAAAACCATGAGTGAAAATTGATTACAGTAAATGCATACATACTCCAATTCTAATGAAAAATTCATGTAAAGCATTTAAACTACAACACTTTGTGTCTCACTTGTTGCGAACGTGAGAAACAATTTTGATAGGTATGTTCTCCTTGTCATAAAGCAGAAGGTTCTGTAGAAACTTCATATCACCCAGAAGCTTTTGTGATGGAGCCCAGAAATCTTCTACCATTTTACCAGAACCACTTGGGTCTGGCTTCCTCTCAGGCTTAATATCCAACATCACACACACGGCCTCCATTACCTGTCATTAGTTACACTATTATCATCATATTTGTATTATGTTATTTTGTCTTTGTATGAAACTTGTATGCTACATAGATATGGAAAACCATAGACAACAGCTTAGCAAGGCAAGGAATACTCTATATGAAGAGTTGGATCAGTGCATGATAGAGGATAAAAGGATAGGAGTATTAAAGGCAAGTGGAAACTTATTTCTCTCTTACCAACTTGACACCTGAAGGAGGGTTCTTCATGGCCTTCACGACTCTGATATCATCTTGTTTGAGTGTATTGAGAGCATCGGTAGCGGCATTGAGAGCTGGCACTGCCTTAGCCAATTCTTTTTCACAATCATCCTTAATAGCTTGGGCATCAGCAAACTTCCTATTAGCAACAGCCTCATCTGCTGCTACCAACTGTCAACAAAGAATATTAATAATCGCCATTTAGTTTCTGAAAGAAAGAATGATGACTTCACAATTTTTATGATAATATTCAATATAATATAATATAAATAAGCAAAATTACATTTCATTACATAAATGTGTGAATCCTGAAATCCTGAAAATAAGCAGAATTATAATGTGTATTACATGAATATGTATGAATCTCTTCATTAAAATCGTGCATTAGTGTATATTACCTAGTTCTTACATAAAGTAACTCCGCTATACCTTTAAGGCCATGATTCCATATCTCCTATCTATTGTGGCTTTAAATTTGTGAACATTTTTGGCATCAACTGCTTCCTTCTCAAGGCCATTCCAGCTCCCAGTGCACCTTTAGGGAAACATGTTTCTTCATATCTCTCAGGGAGGGAGGGAGGGAGAAGAAGAGGGAGGAGAAGAGGGAGAGAGAGGGAGAAGAGGGAGAGAGAGGGAGAAGAGAGAGGGAGAGAGAGCGAGAGAGATATCCATACCTCTTTTTTGCGCTCCACTTGTATGGTATCCTGTTCAATCTTTATCATCAGTGCTTCTGTGTTCGCTGAAGTCTCTATAAGGCGTGGTTGCAATAATTTCAATTCTTCTTGCAGCTCTGTGATCAACAATTTTGCTTCTTTCAGTTTCTCTAAGCCAGTTACATACCTTACAAAAAAAATCAAGCATCAAATATGTACCTAGGGTAAAAAGAATGATTAATAGCATGTGGGATCAGATGTACATAGCTAGGATGCTCAAACTTCATTTCAAATTTGATGTCGTCTAATATTAAAGAAAGAATCAATATTTTTCATACTCTACTGTAACACAGCTAATCAGAACTCTAAGTATTTGTAAACTTTGCTCCCTGATAATGTTATATTGAGATTAAAAGAAATGACATAATCCTCCCAAGCTAGGTAGCTATTAGACCATATAGCTCAGCTAGCGTTAATGAGAGATCGCTAACCTTCTCACTAAGAAGCTGCTGTAAGCTATGATCAAACTCACCACCAACACGCCATGAGCCAAACACTGCACCAGAGCTACCTGGTTCTGTTCAATCCTAATGATATAATTCTGTGGAAATAAATCATATTATATCTTAATCCCTTGTTTTCTGTCTCTGATGAAAACAATTACAAAATTAAAGGATACCTGGGTACCTGTTCTAGTTCATTTTAAAGAGAACAAGAGATTTTACCTGTCCCGAAGTGTGAGAATCTCTTGTCTCTTCTTCATTAGAAGCTGCCGAAAAGTGAATACTAATTCCAAGTAGGAGGAAGCTGTCACATAGTGTCTTCGTCGCAGGTGTTCTTGAAACCTATCACATCAAAACATTTCAATATCTTAACAATTTATTTTCCAACAAGGCAATGCATGTTTTCAACACCAGCTCTTCTCAAGATATTTCTGATTATGATGCAAAGTTATAGGGTCTTTCAATACAAAATGTTAAAGTGGTGGCACTAATAGCATTTACTGTAACTTAAATTTGCGACTGTATCTAATCTATAAATTTGAAAATCTACAAATTAAGCATTTGTTTGATTGCAGTCTGCTTGTATAATGTTTTTTCATTTAGCATTCATACCCAAAAAACAGAACACACATCAGGGTAAATAGGTCACTCACTTGGTGGAAAGGAGCTGCACACTGTGGTGGAAATGCTGACAGGCAGACACACATTGGGCAAGCAGTGGAGCTTCAAGTTTAATATCCTGTAGAAGGGTTGTGGCCACCATTTCCAAAGCTTTATCAGGCCATGTAGTAAACCTGTCAACATTATATATTCAAGGTTATGATACAGTCAATTAACCTCATCTTATCAATCTAAGTTAGTGCCTAAGTAATGATCTGAATACAGAAACTAGATATAGTATACCTGACATTACATATATATATGTTTACAAACAACAAACATAATTATAGAGGAAGTAAGTAGTTAATCGAATTGTACTCACCAGTCAACAGTACAGCAGTTTACCAAGGAAGGAAACATGCGCAGGCGAGAGGTGAAGGTGTGACCCAAGGGGGAGAGTGAGACTACAAGGTGTAAGTTAGCCTTCACCCTCTCCGTGAAGAAACTCAGTAATACTCCAGGAGACAAATCAATCGCCTGTCCCTGACATAGGAGTGATTGTAATGAACATTGAAGTAAAATTCCCCAAATTTAGCAAATATAGTATTTATATACTACAATAAAAATGGACTGGATATATGTATGTAGGTATGTACATAAACTATATACTAGACTTGCTTCTCATTTAGGGCTATTTACAATGGAGGCCAGTTCTGCGATTCCTGACATTTTCGAAAATCACTCATTTCCTTTCTAACATAGGTAACAACTTCATTTTATAAAGATAACTTTGTTTGGCAATGGAGCTTCTTCCCTCAAGGTTTGTAGCCGATCAGCCCAGTAGTTATTTAGGCATGACTTTAGTGTTTGGCTGTGTGCAGTATGCAAGGAGAAAGTGTATAGTATGTAATTCCACCATAAGAATTGTTAGTAAGATTGTTAAATGTGTGTTTTGTGAGTCAAAAGGGTGATGATGTATGTTCATGAAACTTGATCAGCAAGAGATGCTGATGTAATAGGACAAGGATAACTGGTGATGTATATTAAACATTTCAAAGTGGAAGTAAGAGTGCCAGTATGTAATTAAAAAAAAAAGGATAAGGTCCTTCCTCAGGATCTAATTCCACATCTTATTTCATATTTGGTAAGGGATTTGCCAGACACGTTTCACATAACTGTGCAGTTTAGTGAGGTGCCATCATGTGACAAAGAATTAGTCTTGTGTTCATGAAACTTGTCATTCAAAATAAGGCAGAGCCACATGAACATGAAACCAATCTTTCAAAATGACAATTATAATTTCCCTTACCTCATCCTTAGCTTCAGCCTGCATTCTCTCAAGAATATCTGCTCTTTCCTCACTGGTGAAAAGGTTGGGGAGCTCGCCAGTATTAAGTAAAGTATTAACATCTTCAATAAAACTTTCATCTTTGATCTGTGCATCAGTCAACAAAAACACTGCTGATTGCCCATCACTACCGGCTGTCATCAATATTTTTTTTATATCATCCCTCCACTCTTGGACTCCGTATGTCTTTGTCACATGTACCTGTAGAAGGAATACATATTAAGAAATACCCAACAAATATCTATAAGACAAACAATATACAAAAAATATGTTAGGGTTGGTGCCAGTTGTAGGATAAAGCCATTCAGGTAATGCTTATAGTCTCAATAGTAACCCAGGCAGTGTATCTAGAGCCCAGATGGTACTTACTGATTGAAGCAAAGTAGGAAAGAGTGAGGGTAAACTTTGTTAAGAAGCTGGAAATAATAGAAAAGCTTGAGTATGGTTTGATTTATGCTGCAATTGTGAAAGACTAAGTGATCACAAAACCAAGGAGCATGAAGTGCTAAGTGATAAGGAGTAACATAAAAAGGTGGTACATTTCATCAAAATAATCTCACTTGGAAGAATTTATGATTAGCCATGAAGGCCGCCAGTTTTGTAGCACTCTGCCGGCCTGAGCCTGCAAGACCAACCAACAGAACATGACCCGAGTGTTGCTGAAGCACCCTACTGATGCGGGACACATGCTGGATTAGATACTGGAAAAGCACCAAAGATAGATGAGATTTGCTCTCCAAATTGTACTCATGAAGATAGTTTTCCATTACTTGCTGCAGCTCTTTCATGTCTTGGATCTGAAAAAATTAAATCAGGATAAAGGTTATTATAAGCATTTATGATGTATTACCATGAAATTGACACTGAACGCACAACATGAATAGGTTAAATCAATCTATGAATGAGTCAATTCTGAGAACGGATGTTTTTGCCCTATTTTTTTTCACCCATTTCTTGCACTCACTTCATCATATGTGGGATTTTCTGCATCAGGGATCATAAAATTGCCATAGATAAGATTATTAAGGTGTTGGGCGTCTAAGTCTTCTCCCTCCGGCACTAAGTGAGTCAAGACAGAGTTCAACTCGACGTGAAATGTCTCTTGGCATATCTCCTTCGCTAGCATAAAGAATTCTTGTCTGCAATACAATAAATTAAGTAATATAAAAAAAACATTAGAAATGTAATTTTTAGATGATCATCTGAATAATGTGGACTGTTTTATGTACTTATTCTCCATGATTCCTTTGTTATACTCATTATAAAAACACATTTCAACTTAATTAATACCAACCACAAAGTTACCTGTCATCGTCATCACATAGACGATCATAGAAAACACGGCAGGTTTCATGAAGCCAAAGTCTGATAAGTTTGTCAACAGAAGTGATACAAGTGTTGGGTACCAAAAGAATTCCACAAACTATTCGTGAAAAGTCTCTTAAATTGAAAACATAGTGACTCTTTGCAGGTGTTGGGAGGAAGGTAGAGATGACCCGCTTGTACACTTTGCGGATGGCCTCAACCACAGTCTAGTAATGGAAGAGAAAGAAAATTCATGTTAACAAGTCACATGATATAGGAATGCCAAAAGTTGAATGAAAATTTACAATGTATGCAAAAATATAACGTGGATGCCCTTTAAATAGCTAAAATATTTGTGTAATACACCATAACACCATAACCAATTGTTGACATCTACACTTTCAGAACTCACCTTACTCAATCTCTGGATGATTTCATCTTCTTGACTGCTAAAGTGCCAAGTCATTATTGATCCAAATATTTTGTCCAATATTACATCATCGAAAGTGTCAATACAGATGACATTAAGGTGACGTGTAAACCTTCCACAGATGTTATTGCGGCCAGTACTTGGAGGTGTCATGGCACCTAGAAACAACTGAAAAAAGAACAATAGCTGAACTTGTTTTTTGCATACCAAAGAAGGACGAAAAGTAAACAAAATGAATAAATAAATAAAGAAATAAAATAAAGAAATTGCAATAAAACCTTTTGATGATCTAACCTGGTAGTTTACAGTGTATTATAAACGGTCATCACTCACTGAGTCTACAAGTTCAATCTTGGATGTGTCCTTTTTATCATAGAAATGGTGATGATCCAACCATTGCCTTAGGAATTCAATGGGAGGCTGAGCACCATACGTTTCTTTTTGGGGAAGGTTGACATCATCGACAAATACAACATATTTCCTGCCCATAGCCGGACCAAACACTCCTTTTCTTCGTCTGCAAAAGAGACCAAAAAATGTGGAATTTGCAATACTAATGTATAAAGAAGCACTTCTGAAAGACTTTCTACAATTTCAAATCAAGGTTCTATTTTACAAATTAAATTTCATGGTATGAAAAGATAAGGAAAAAGCTTACCTGTCTACTTTTGACATAATAATGTCCTGAGCTTGGCCAGCTGAGGTTCTAGCTGAGAAGTGGACAGTATTTACAATAAATTTATCCTTAGGGAGGTTAGTCAAGGTAGCATTAGTGAGGGCCGTCTTGCCAGTACCCGTTGGCCCCAGCAGCAGCATGGGCACGTCATGATCTATGCAGATCCTCAAGAAGAACTCCTGACGTACAGTCTCGGCTGTAGGAATCAACAATTGTGACACCTGAAAAAAATTAACATGTTTTAATTACAGTATATAGTTATATTTCATTTTAATATCTCAATCCACATACTTCACAGCAATGATAAATAGCTTTTCTTACATTATACATACTGTGAGGAACTGCACCTGCCTCGTTCCTTCCTTCTTAGTGGTTGAACTACCACTCTAGTCTGCCGGCGCTGGTTCACCTCTCCAACTGCTTGTTCCCCGGCTTCCCCGCCACTACCCCATCCATTTTTTCATGCAAATTTCCCAGTTTTCCCTCTTCCTTTCTCCCACTCTCCCCTATTGCTCACTATAACAGCACTTACCAATGTCATTAAGATGAAACAAGATAGCCTGCCAAGAACAAAAGCACCAAACCTTTGCATCAGGAGGAATAGTGAGGCGATCCTGGTTAATGGTGTCATGCCATGATACCCAACGTTGCATTTCCTTTTCATATACAAAGTCAAATACCAAACCACTCTCAGGCGGCAACATTCTGAAAATACATCAATTTCATTCATCTTACACAATTTGTTGCCATCAGTGTAAAACAAACACTGGAAAAATGTTTATAATACCTACAATTTATGCTTGCGTTGACATGATCGTCTGTTTGCAGAAGTTGTATAATTCTAACACACTTGACATATGAGGCAACCTAAATTGTTCTGATATATCTGAAAAAATGTCATGTACATATTGGAAATGGGAAAGAGTGGAATGAGACCCAAATGGACATATAAGTTAGGATAATATGTCATATCAATAGAAAAAGAAGAAAAAGATTGGGGAGTGGTAATACAGGGCAACTTATTACCAGAGATATAGATAAAACATTTGGTGACATTCAGGATGCTAAGAAATATACAGATGGCTTTTCACTTCCTATAAAAGGACATGATGATCAAAATTATAACTACAATGATTATACTAAAATTGGAATATGCAGATAAAATGTAGTCCCATCACAAGACAAAGCATGTGTTGAAGTTGAAAAGAATACAGTGAATAGCAACTAAGATGGTGCCAAATTTGGAAGACCTAACATATGATAAAATATTAAAAGGAATAACACTAACACAACACTTGAAACTCTTTGAATGTCAGCAGCGGCTTGATATGTCATAGGTAGTGGGACTAGCAGCAGCAGATAGAGCGGTTAGGAATTGGAAGACGAGTAAAGGATTGGCATCGTCAACCATTCTCCACCCGTTCAAGCACTTATTTCACATACATAGCAATAAAATAATTATTCATTAATGTGAATTCAGCATTAAAAAATCAGTACAGAGGACAAAATTATTTTATACCAAACCCTCAAAATTTATTAAATATCAGTTTGCCTATGCATATGAATACAGTTATTCTAATACTTACCCTTTTGTAAGTTTAAAGCTTTCTGGTTTAGGCGCACCTTCCACTTTACCCTGGAGAAGCTTGCGGTAAAACTGGTCAAACATACGCCGACTGCTCCCTGATATCCAAGTAAAAACATATCAATAAATAGTCAAAACAAATATACCTTATATAAGAGAGTTTTCATCATAAATACTAAAGGTATCAATATCCATTATAATAATAAAGTGGGGGCACACGCTTTAGCTGTGCGTAGCTACGGACGCTCATCTCCCGTCGCATTGGCCTTTGATGGAAATTAATCTGTTACGCCGGGACACAGGGCCACTATGACATCCGACTTTCCACAGTTTATCTTCCCAAGGTACCAAGGTAGGTACCCATTTATCTACCAATTCGTTTGGAAGAATGAACAGCTGGGTGAGCTGTGCGCCGACTGCCTTTGTCCGGGATTCGTCCGGATTCGTAGTCAGACATGCTAACCACTGCACCACTGAGCCGCCATCTGATATTCAAATATTTCATAATGTATATATTTTCACCCATTTTTGCCTTTTGGTTGGTTGGTATTTAAAGTTTACCTATTTCAATGTTCACCTGTAATAGTGGATCCCAGACTCCATGGAAGAACAAAGGTGATGAGGTATTGCAGGAGGAAGGTCAACTTGTCTTCAGATATCTTGGGTCCGAGAGGCTTGTCAGCTTCTCTAACTTCATCTAGATGAGCATCCAGCAATTGTGTAAATGACTAGGGATGAAAAAAAAAATTTCAAGCAGTTGGTACTATGATAAACAAAGTATATGCATAGGAAGTATATGGAGAGAGTTCAAGTAATAGCTCATGTGAAAACCATCAAAAATTCTATAACTACAGTCTTGCGATAGGAAAGAAACAAAAATTTCTGTATATAAATAAATAAATATATAAATATATATAAATAAATAAATACATAGATATATAAATAAATAAATTATATATATATATATATATATATATATATATATATATATATATATATATATATATATATATATATATATATACATACATACATACTTATTGTTAATACCTGTAGCAGCGACACCCACATACAGGACACACCCACAGCCTGAGCCTATAATTACTTCCTTCGAGACCGCGGCTGAGATTAACTTGACCTCACCTCACCTGTCACTTCACCTCACGTGACCACCAGGCCCGCGACGCCCAATATAAGCCACCAACACACACATCGCTAGGTCAGTCTACCACTAGCTTACACCACAGCTCACGTCGGGGAGTCAAGCCTCGTGGCTCCCGTCACACATCACTCACGATCTCCAGTCTCTCTGTCCACTGTACAAGCTACTTGTGTGTCTACCAACTCGTGCAACAATAAACTACCAAAGCCAAGCCTGGATGTTGTTCCAATTCTTATGTAGCTGATAACCCTCCGCTACATACCTGGAAAAGATGGAGTTCCGATGTCTGGATCATAAATTTACACTTGTTCATTACAAAGTTAAGGAGTGGAGGAAGGAGCCACTCTATCACCTGGTCCATCATCTGCCTTACTTCTGCCTTAACTGCTCCAGGTAGGCTGGCAAGGTAGGAATCCTGATCATAAAGAAAAACAAATTTAGATTAATAATATGGTAAAATGGTACAGATTGACAATCCATTATTCAAAATGGTTGGGATTAGAATTGTAGATTTATTTATTTATTTTTTTACTCTTTGAAACAATATCTGCCTAAAAAGGTAAACAAATCTTCCCTAGAAATTTTGCATCCTCTGCAAACAGGCTTATGTAACTGCTTACTCCTTCTGTCGTGTCATCCACAAAATCAAAAACATTATTGGTGCCATAATTTAAATTTCCTTTCCTTTCAGGTAGTCTTCCATCCAGTTTTTTAATGTTCCTTTCAATCCTCCAATGCATTCCACCTGCCATAGTAATCTCTTGTGTAGAACTTTATTGAACCGCCAACCTATTTCTTTCTTACATTACATTACCGCATATTTTGGCAGATAAAATTGAAGTAATATATGGAACTACTTCTGCTGTGGCTATTCCTTTTGGGGTGTTCTTAAAAACATATGCTAGATTGATAGATAGATAAATTCATAGGAAAAGCATATAAAAGTTATCATGATAGTTACAGTATACACTAAGTATTTCTAATCATGTGATTCTACATTGCACTCAGTACATCCTGCCATAATGTTATTAGTAGTGCATCTAATTCAACTAAATATCACTGTTGAATGTCATATTGAATATATAATTCAATATTTGTTTAACCTTAAGTGGCCTCCATCCCAGCTCTTTACTCTCCATGTAGATCATGCCACAGCGAGACACAGTTGCTGGTGATGCTTCTTCCAGGTCACAAGTCTCAAAAATGACACTCATTTTATTTGGCATCTGAAAAGATATAACAACAATAGCAATAATAATACTAATGAAAATAAAGTAATCCTACCTACATTAGTTAATTAATAAAAACATGTTTCTCGGATGAAATATATAAGGTTCAGCTGTTGCTTATAGGTGATTTAGAAAACACTTTAAATTTGCACTAATAAAAGTACACACATTTCATAAATAAATTATAAAAAGTGACCCAAAAATAAATAACCAAAAACAAGTTGGATATTAAGTAAGTTAATCATTAATTTACTTGAATAATTTCACCCGACATAAGGCAAAGCTTCTTATTGTCATCCAGGACAGTGTTGAGATTCTCCACCCACACAGCATCAATTGGTCCATCAAGAACCAGCCATCTCCGCTCCTCACTTCCAGACACAGCCATCTCTCGGAAGGTTTTTGCCAGCACACCTAAATAAAGTTGTAATAAAAAAAATTAAAAAATCAGCCACAATAGCTATTACAAGACATTTCTTGACACCATCACCTCAGAAGGAAAAGGATGAATATGGAAAAAGGAAGGGAAGAGAAGAGGGAACATGATGAAAAAGAGAGAGGGGGTAAGTAAGCACTTGAGGGCAAAGAGGCAGGAGTAGATAAGAGGTAAGGGCAGGAGAGAGGAAGAAGGAAGGTAGGAAAGAAAAGAAAGAATGGAAGGCATAAGGTCTATATTCACCTATATACCTGGCTTATATTCCATTAAAGGAAGGTAGCCGAGACAAGACTTCTTAGGGTTAAGGCAGAATTCAATCTCCCTTTCCCCTCTACACCTTGCCTCATAGTAGGAAGAAATAATAAAGAAAAGGATACTCCCCAGCTTTATATCCACTTACCATCAGACCATTCATGAGAGAAGGGATCATAGGCTCCATACAGCTGACCTAAGGTAAGTGCTTTTGGGTTAATGATCTTGTACTGGACACCATGTTCCTCACCGAGCTTCCTCTCTCGTCCCACTTTTTCTAAGGCTGATGCTAGTCCCTATACAACCAGGAATAAACACATATATTAAAAGTCATGTATACCAAGGTCTTTTTGTTGGGGGATATGCTAAGATGTCTAGCTGAATAAATAGTAAGTGGAAGGTATGTTTCTTAGTATGTTTCCCTCTATAATTATAGTGACGACACATTCATTACTGAGGTGCTGTCTTCCATCACTCATTTAAGCCGATACATTTCTGGCCCTGATAGATGATAGATGATGAGTAATATAACTTTTTATTGCAATTATGTGATGTCTTAGGAACTTTAGTCATAAATTCAATTACTGCTTTGAAAGGCAAATTATATAAACAATTAATTTTCCATCTGCCATTCATCAGAGCTGGAACAGTTGAAGGCAAGGTAAGATTGAAGTGACCCAGTGATGAATTACATATATTTGAAGTAGAAAATAGTAAAGTGAACCCAAGTACTCTTTTAAATCTATATACCAAATGGTTTAAAATTTAGCCAGCAACTAGACAAAGATTCTTTCATTGTTTCATGTTTCCTAGAACTACAACTTTACTGATCAAATGTTCTACAAAATCAAGATAATAAAACCTTAACAGACTACCAATAAGTCAATGACTTGTACTTTAGTAAGCAAGCCATTAGTTGGTTTAGTCATGCATGTGTAATGTTTCACACTTTATATAATTTATTTATGAAATGTTTGTACTTTTATTAGTGCAAATTTAAAGTATTTTCTGAATCATTTATAAGCAATAGCTGAAGCCTTATCCATACAGAAACTGCAGCCTAAGAAACCTCAATTCAAAGCTATACGATGGATGGGATGCAAACACTGCATAACTTTTAAGCTGCAGCAAACACATTTCCAAGACCTTTATGGCTAACACCTTTATGGTTCAGCTCCCAACATACATCTGGGATGCATATAACGTATGAGAGAAATTGCTTCGACAAAGAGTCATTTTGCTTCCAAAGTATAAACAAACAGGTTGATGCAAATTAATTTTAAGTGACTTATTAAAATTTGATTATTAAAAATAAGAATTAATTTTTTTAAATAACTGCCAAACTGGCTAACCCGCTGTAACTACTAGTGTTAGCAAAATCAATTGTGTCAATTTCTCTCTGCAGGTATTAATTCCTATTTTTTTTAGTATCTATGCTCATATCACAGAAAGCATTTAAATAATTCCAAAATTGCAACAAAATCTCTCTCTCTCTCTCTCTCTCTTTCTCTGAGTCTCTCTCTCAATTTATGTTTACCTCATCCTCCACGAATATCATGACCATTGATGACATTCTTACATGCAGCATCAACAACAACTTGAACATAAATGACAATTCTCATACTAAAAATCCCTCATACATAATCATACATCAAACAAAATAATCACAAATAACCCTCAGGGCAGCCTCAACAAGAAAAAGAATATCAACAAGAAACTAGACCCCCTTAGCCATGGCCTTGAACATGCCCAGACGCCTCTGCCGCCCCTTCTGCTGCAGTGTGTTCGCCAGAGTCTGTCGAGGGAATGCTTAGAAGGAAATAGGGCACAGCGGAGTCATGACTTGGATGAGAGTTAAACTGATATGCAGAATGGGAAGTGGTGGTGGTAGGAAAAAAATTTGAAGTGGTTGTGATGGTGGTGCTGGTAGTATTCATGCAGCGTAGGTATGGATGTTATATAAATACAATGGAATACTGGTGATAGTGAAGGAAGAATACCGATGTAAAATGTCAACAGTACAGTGAGGAAGAGAAGGGAATGGTCAGAGGTGTACATTAATGAAGTGCCAATGCTTTATGGCTACACTTTTATGTGATATTTTCATTGTGCTGCTTTTCAAAACTACTGATGAAGTCAATCAAATGTACATACACTATTAATACAATATGATGTAACATTCTGGCTATGTATTCTTTTATTCTTCTTCTTTTATTATTTATGATGTCCTTTTGCTTTCATGAAATTGGAATAAGTTTGAAAATTACTGACATAGCCAGATTTATGAACTTACTACATATTGATCAATGAGTTGGTGAGGCAATAAAGTCTTCTCAAACATCCAATCACTCATTTCTTATTCCTTATATAGCAACTAATGTGCATCCTCTATGTACTTCTTAGGGGTGAAAATTGTTCCTCAGCTACAAGTGTTTAGCTGACACATGTTATGCATAGTATTATTAAAAGAGGGTTGGTTGTTCCTAGTGAAACCTACAAGCAATCTTCATATTTTTTTTGTCAGTTGTCATTCATCCACCTGCACAGAAAATTTTCAGTATTTAAGCATTAATTCCAGTTATCAGTATTATTTACTTTCTTAATTTCATATACTATACCACTTCCTTCGATATTCAATAGTTTTTTTCAGTAAAGATGGGTCCTGCATTGGAGTTATTAGGTATAAGATGTCTCTGTCCCAAATATTTCTAATTCAATGATCAAACTTCCTCCACTTGTTTCCAGTACACTCCTACACAGATGATCATCACTCTTCCACAATCAATCCTCACATACTGCTCAGTGAATATTTCTAAATGCAGCACTATCTAAAACAAACTACTTCATTATGCATACACATGTTTATATAGAAAAATGATAATCACTAATATCTTTCCCACCTGAAAAAACGCATGAATTATCAAGTTATCCTCAACAATGATTCATTCAATTATAATATCATAATGGTTAGAAGGAAAGATTAAAGATAAGACTTTTAGATAACTGTTAGCTTTTCTTCTGATTAAATTTGAGTGACCAAAGCTCCTGATAATATAAAACACAAATAATATCTGCCAAACAGTAAAATTCTGCAAAGATGGAAGTTATATTTTTGTGTTAAAGGCATATATTTATGACATTTTTTTTCACTTGAATAACACAGGTAACTATGTTTATTCCTATACATTTACTTCCATAATGTCTTCAATATCCTCATTTATCAAATAATGCAACAATGCAATGAAATGTTTTAAAGCCTATGCACATACCTGGTAGGCTTTGGTCTTGCCACTCAGAGGTTCACCAACAATGATCACTCCATGTCGTATCAGCACCATGTTGTAAAGCTGAACCATTTTCTCTCGGAACCATTGAACATCCTGCAAAACATTTTAGTAATCTACGTTAATAAATATTCTAAATGTAGTAATTAATCATTTAAATAATACAAATTAGTTTCTTTTTTTTGTTGAAACCTAAGTGCTATGTAATGCTCATAACATACAGGGACGATGAACTTTTAAATATTGTGAAGTTGAGTAAGGTTTTCCTCGACTCACAGGGATTGGAAGCGCGTGGGATGTGTAATGGTAAAGAGATCAACAATGATTAATTATATACATAGTTTAATAGAGTAACTTTGTTGAATGACCTAGTTGCATAATTGTCTGAGCAAGCAAAAAAAGACAAATAAATAAAAAAGTGGGCCTCTTATGCCCAGCACATTCTCCACACTAATGCAATCCTATACAACGGATCAAGTGTCCCACCTGTAGGTTGTTATCTTCAAGAGTCTTCTGTATGGCAGTCCCTAAGGCTGGGTCCATAGTAATCATATCATCTTTCTCTGCTGGAAATAAGTCTTGGACAATTTCCTCAAAGAGTGGCACATCCTGCAAAAGTACAAGGAGGGAAGAGCATAACCCACAATTTCTCTCCTCTTTCTCTATTCCATTTTTCACAATCCATTTCTTTACACTTGAAGTCACCCATCATAATCTAATACTGTTTTTCATTTTTCTCCTCAAAAGATTGCTAGCATCTCCCAACATCTCTTTTGTGTTATCTGAATAAGAATAAAACTTACCTGAGCCACAAATTTGGGCAGATTAACATCTTTGATGGCTCTCAGTACAACGTGAGTTTCTGGCAGATCGGGCATGAGAAGCCGTAGACTGCTAGCTGCCTGCAGCACAGCCTTCACTGCTCGCATGCCATAATCATAATGGTGTTGTGTGGACAGTTGCTCGGAACACAGCCGATACGTATCTATGATTTTCCGTGCCAAACTGTAGGTATAAAATAGTTTTAAAAGCAAGACTGCAAATGGAAAAAAGTGGCTCAACATAAATGACCGTTTCAGATAACAACTAATGAAATGGGATAACAATGACAGAAAGCCAGATATAGAATCAGCCTTAGAAAGATGTGTAAATTTCCTGTGTAAATTATTGTAAAACTATTCTATAAAGTGAATAATTCCATATTTTTACAACAGAGAATGGCCTTATTCAAGAGTAACCTGTCAGCTTCAATGAACCCCATAGAGAAGAGAACAATTTTGGCAATCATGACATAGTCCGGCACCATCATTGCCACGGAACGGAAGAGTACTTTGAGGCTGTCTGGGAGCTCCCTCCTGCCAGCATATCTGTGAACACACCAATGAGGATAGAAAGAGCAAGTTCCAATTAGTGTAAGTGAGAAATTGGTCATGTTACAAGGTACATAGTGACTTCGAACAATACCGAACAATCAAACTATGTTATAATATAAAAAATTTACATCAAGTATTAAATAAAGTGAAGATATCTTAAAAAAACTAAAATATATTCAGATTGTAAAAGAATTTTGAATTAGTACCAGGATGTTCGGAATACACATTAAGTGAAGGCCTCACCCGGGATTCATGGTGATAAATATGGTGCAGCTGGGATTAAGGACCAAGTCAACTCCCTCAAAGATGAAACGCTGGGCCCTGCGAGCCACTGCTGCCTGTATTGTCTGTATTTGTTGTCCCACCACAGACAACACTGACAACTGGATGCGGTTGAATTCATCAAAACAAGCCCAAGCTCCACTTTGAGCCAATCCCTGAAACACAAAACAGTAAAATCTAATAACTTCCGAGACATATGTTTTGATACATAAATGTTTATAAGTTTAAAAACAATATACATGACAGTGACCTTTATCTTGAATACTAGTCCATAAATATCAAAGGACAACCTCAAAACAAGTAACTGCATCAGTATGGATGTAAGAGAAAGAGCAAGCACTGGTATCAGTGAGCTAACCTTGAAAAACTTCGCCATAGCTTTGTAGTCCAAACCATCAGAACAATTAAAAATGATGCACTGCTTTGCCACAGCCTTGGCCAGGTCTTTGCAGGTCTCTGTCTTGCCAGTACCAGCTGGACCCTCAGGAGCTCCTCCCAAGTGTAACTTCAGAGCACCCATTAAGGTCCTGAAAAAAGTGAACTGTACTTCACTGTAACTGACTCCTGGCTAGTACAGTGGTAGCGCGCTGGCCTTGCACTCGCTTGGTCGGCAGATCGAGTTCCCGCCCGGGCCCGTGATGCTTAAGCTGTTTACTGGGGAGGAACTGCTGTGGTCAGGCACCACAGTGGTGCAGTGGTGGTCCACCATGGCTGTGAGGCATAGACCTCTAAACAAAACCTAGTAGTAGTACTAGTAGTAAAACAAACAAACAAACCTTTAAAACACTTATGTACAATGCACTTTTAATGTCATGAATAAAAAAAAGTATATAAGAATATAGTCTTTCTAAACGTATTTCATTATATTAGAATATAATTGTGATGAGATGGTCTGCTTAGTAAAGGGGGTACAGTGAAAAATCATGATACAGCAGGACATAGTGAAACAGACTGGTTATTGTGATATGAAAACATCCCCCTAATGTAAGCAATACAAGTACATAGTTTTAGAAATTTTGAATTTGAGTTTAAGTTTTGTTATAAATTAGTCACTAAGTCTGATACATTCTTGAACATTGTCCTCTACTGTCTATATGTATATGGATTTGTGATAAAATCAAGAAAGTTAATTAGTATGTTATGGAAGTTTACCACTCTAAACCAATAGATTAATGCATACATTTGTATAACTAGAAGTCAAAGAAAATACATATAGTGGCATACATAATTTTTCACAATTTCGTTACAAATGAATGCAACACCTACCTGAAACATCGTTCCGTGAGAGGAGTGATAACCAGTCTGGAAGTGTTACCCAAATACTCGTATCCATAATGGAGGCGCATCAGGATCATATTGACCTCCACTAGTTCATTGACCCAGTAGTACCTCATTTGTGACTCCCAGGTAAAATCTGAGGTGGAAGACGCACCCTTCTTCAGTAGTTCCTTCACCACATCTCGCTCTGAGGAAATTAGGAAACCAATTTCAAGTTAGACTTGCCATTCATATAATTTGTAAAACAAGTTGTGTGAATTAAGAATTGGTAAATTAAGGAAAAAGACTGTGGAAGGAAAGATATAGTATTACACTGTAAACCCACTCACCATGAACATAGATGACTATCAGTGCTCCCATGGTAAGGCGAAGACCATGCTCTACCTGTCCTCGTACTAATTTCACCACTTCCTGGACCCTGGCCTCACATTCATCTAAATATTGCTGTTGGTGCAAAACCATATCAATTTGTATCAGGTCTTGTATTAACCCATACACTACTGTGAACCTCACAGGTGAACCCACACTTGTTACAAGAACATTAACGAATAAAGGCAAAGAACACACCTCGAGACCACCTTGAGGCAAAGCAGCTATCACTTGAGTGGTCCAGATGATCTGTGATACTGTAAGTACCACTTGTGACGGCCACTGGGTTATCCACTGTGAATGTGGTGTTAATGGATGGTTTTCCACTGCACGAACAGCAACATCTTGTAAGCTCTGAACCATCATCTCTTCCACCTCTACCAACCACCGCTCCACTAATCCCTGCAACAACCAAGACTCAGTCTAAAATCTACTCATTAAAAAATAGATTGTTGAAATTAGAAAAGAAAATTGAGTGAATGTATCAGGATGGTTAAATAATTCACAGATCACGAAAGAGAAAGTGCATGGGAGGTAAAAGAGATGAAAGTAAGGAAAGCTTCATGGTTGGATAGGTGTGCTGTAGAATGTCTGGAAAGTGGAGGTACATGTGTGATTGAGTAGTAGAAGGTTATCTTCTCTTTGCTCTTGCTTTTTAGGATAATACAGTGTTCCCATCTCTCAATCCCAATTCCAATTAGTAACTCACCCTGGCCTTTGCAGGAATAACTCTATTGCTGAACTGTACCAACTCTCCTTCTGCTGAAATCATGCCTTCAATTTCTTGTTGAGGTGAGAAGTGAAGGCGATTGATGCCCTCAAAGCACTTCTTGAGGTGGGGTTGTACTCTCTGAGGATCTTTTGTTTCAGACAGAATTTCAAGTAATTCATCATTGGATAGAAAGAAGAATCTGTGGTAGAAGTGATGGTACTAATAAGATGATTTTTTCTATTAATGAATGTTTATTATATTATGAAGAAATACTAAAAACTGTCAGAAATCAAGTAAAATTAATGAAACATCATCTAAATAAAAATATACACATTCATGTATACAATAGATAAGAAAAAATGCATCATACAACCCTTACCTTGGGAAGAATAACCGTTTCTTTTCCAGGTAGTCATTGAGACCCTTTTGTATTTCCTCCAATAAACGGTTGGATTCATGAAGCCTAAAAGGTATCATCGTTAAACCATTATCACTTGAATCTTATCTTTCTTTTATTCTAACAAAATTCAAGTATGTAATTGAGCTATAAAAATTTTTGGCAACTCCATACAAGAACAAATAATTGATTCACACTTATTTAGTTTATTTATCATTATCATGGTTATTGAATTTCAATTAGCATTTCAAAAACTCTGGAGCTAACCTAGGCAGCATGTTAGGTTGCTGGGTGGCTACCAGAGCATGTGGATCTCTGACTGCTGTAGTCATCAACTCCCTCCAGGTCTGGTCCACTCGGGTAAATTTTCGTCCTTCAACTGGCATTTGTTTCATGATATCTTCAGATGAGAAGATTGGCTCTAGATACAACCAAGTCATTTGGCACTGTTGAAATAGTCAAACAATTGATATAAAGCATTAAACAAAAATTGTTGGTCAACAGAAATCATAATTTGACATTTATACACAATGGATACCAATTTCCATATACAAACTCATGTATAATTACAAACAAAAGAGATTATATCAATCATCCTAACTTGTTTCTTGTAATAAGCATAGTAATTGAGTAAAGAAACTAGACACAAAGGAGTTGAAGGAAATCATGAATGGTACAGATTAATGAGAGGTGAGAGAATGTCGGACAGTGAAATTGTTGAAAGCTTGAAAGTTAGCTGTGAAGGCGTTACAGACACGAATAAAATATGGGTCAGTCAAAGACTTTTGGGAAGATATGAAATTGATCAAACTGACCTTAATCCAAGCATCCAGAATGTCTTGCATAGATAATAGTTTTTCCTCCCAGCTGCGTATCTCCGCCTCAAAAGGTTTAACATATGGAGAGCCTCTCATAGTCTGCACCTTTTGCGTATGTTCATCTAGGAGCACTTGGATATCATCTACTGCTGCCAGTATGCTCACACCTGTCTCCCTTAAGCACCAAACAGTTTTAGTATATCATAAAGTTAATCAATTCAACAACATATAAGAATAAATATATAATTGAGAATAGAAAAGCAATGATCTATATCTCCGTCTTCTAAAAACATGTACTGCTAACTGCAAAACACTCCCTCTGTACCCTTTCTAATCCTCTTAATCAACACCCATCTATACCCTTAACCTTCTATACTCAATGGACTTTAACCCTTTGAAATTAGTACATTCAAACGGATCACCATCACCTTTATATAAGAAAAGAACACATGCACTCGCACTTGCCCAGTCAATTGATACCATTTTAATAATGGTGCAAACCGGCTGAATCCCATTACTGGTTTTAACTCAAGGTTTGGGTGTAGAAGACTCAATGGACATTCTTGTGCCATGACCAACCCATTAGAAAACTTATAGAAGCAGGTGTCAAAATAATTATAATTCACCTCAGTTTCTCACCTCCATGGTTTAAATTCAAATACCACACTAGCCCATTCTCCTTTCATCTTCTCAAGGGCCTTCTCTAGACTGAACTCCTTGGAAGCTGCATGACTGATTTCCTCCAATTTTCTCTGTATTTTGGGTAAGCCCATTTCTATCATGTCTGCCAAGGATGTCTCCGGAGCCAGATTTAGCTCAGTTCCCAGATGTTCTCCAAGCTGTAGGGGTAAAATAATGTAAATAATTAAGCTGTGTGTTCTTACTTATCCATATGTACTTAATATATTTGAAAGGAAAGAAATTGTGATGTGTTTCTGGTATCACAATGTATGATGCAGGTCTCAATATCATTTAGAAGAAAATAACACCAACGCCATAGGTCATGTTTATCACTGGGTTACTTGACACACTTCTTTCGCTACCAACCCCGAGGACCACCAACACCCTTATCACACCATACCAACTATTGTATATATATTACCTATAACTTACTTGTGACAAACTATATGGGGGGATGCACACTTAATTATAATCTACAACAATACCTGTGTCCAGTGGCGCTCCCGGAGGCCTGGGCTACAGATGCACTGTAGGACAGGTACATGTAGGCGGAATTTCTCAATCCTCTCCTTGACATATTCTGCTACTCGTCGTGACCCTACCTGTTAAAATAAAAATTGTACTAGAAGGTACAATTTATGAGTTGTAATTGCAATGGAAAATCACTTGCTTCAGTGAACTTTCTTTTGACTGTACAAAACGTCAGGATGTCTTGTTGGTTGGGCGTGAACTGCTATCATGTTTCACCGGCTGTCCTACCTCACCTTGCCCTTGTGGTCACATCCCCTTTCTTCCAACACCTGATGTCACACCTAGTAGTTAGAACAAGGGCAGAGGTACCCACACACACTTGTTACACACACACACACAAAGGAAAAAGCAAATGGATGGCAGTTATCATACACAAATATAAATGGGCTATCAGAATCAAACGATTATCAGAAATAAATGATTACCTGAGAGCCCAAAAACCAGACATATTTGGTTTAGAAGAAACGAGTCAAAATGATTCTGAGGATGTGCCAGTTGGGGAGGAACAATACAATGTATGGAGGCGAAACAAAATACAACAAATACATTCATAAATGTCAATTCTGTTCAACAGTAGAATTGACTTCTTACTTCTTGAGAAGAGGCATTATTGGGAAAAGTGCAACACAATGGAAAAATTTGACCAAATATATAGATAGACCTGCTACAGCATAAGGTATATTCTCTCTTCAAATTAGTATTTTAATTTCTTAGTTAAATTACATAGAATACTTTACCTGATCCATAAAGGTCTTAGTGAGCTTAAACATGGTCTTCCACATGTCCTCAACCTCATCACTGATGGCTTCAGCATCTAGTCCCTCAAATGGACCTGAGGAGAGCAAAGGAATAAAGCAAAAAAACAGTAAGGACAATGTGTATAATCTTAAGCAGAAAAATAAAAATTTGTTTTCAGCATCATAACTAGAATGTAATTTTTTTTCACTTCCTTACATTTTCAATGTATTTTTACCAATTGTATGCATAGGCAATTTATTGTCTCACATCTCACCATTTCATATCTAGCCACCTCTCACCAAATCGTGAATCTCACCACTTACCATTGTACCACAGTTCATACTTCTGATGAAAGTCGTATGTGGTGTGCCAAAGGTGATCGTATGGTTCTTTGAGGAAAACCATTGACTGCAGTAATGGAAATTTAGTCATCTCCCAACTCAAAAGTGACTGTTCCTCATTGATTCCCTGAAAAATTTTCAAAATTACTATATTATCATTAGTAATAAAAAAAATCTGAAATGGGTCACATATCCTTATTTAGCAGCTGATAATTGAGCCTACAAAATTCCTGGAAAATACAAGGCGTATGATCATGATTTAAAAAGGCCGACTTGATGTTCATGTGAATCACCTGATGGCAGCTCACCAAACCTGTAGTTTGGTGGTCAAGTGAAACTTTTCTGTCGATAAAAAAAACCATAACCAGATAATATTTTTTCTAAAGTCCTTAAAGAAACAAAAAACAAGTTAATGACCATGTCTATTTTTTAACCAAAAAAGAGAAAGCGAGAGAGAGAGAGAGAGAGAGAGAGAGAGAGAGAGAGAGAGAGAGAGAGAGAGAGAGAGAGAGAGAGAGAGAGAGAGAGAGAGAGAATCAAATATGTTCTTAAGCTCATACTAAAATAGAGATGCTCAGAGTTTTTGTGTGTATTTTTCATTTTCCTGTGTAAGAATGTCAAATTCAAGGTCGCGAAGTTCTGTGTGAACCCATCAAAAAGCTTATTGCTATTTGATAGGAAGCTACTCTCATTTCCACCTGCAGTTCTTTCTTAGCCTCGTGCAGCTGTGTGGTGAGGCAGTCAAGCATCTCCACATTTCTCTTCATAGTGTCTACTCGGATTTCCTTCATTATAAAGTTGTCACGGCTTCGCAAGTCCTCAAGTTCCTTATGATAAACCTGAAGTCTGAAAAAGAAACAAAATTATTACTGAAGTATATTGAGATAATTAGTCTGAAGCATCTTACTGAACATATTGAACCTGAATAATTTGTAATACATTTTAATTACTTCTACTGTGACGAAGTGACGTACAAACTCACGTCTTTTCAAAGTTGGCTACGCGAGCTTTGAGAGCAGTTTCCTTGAGATCACGCTTGTGGGAAAGTCTTGCTTCAGCCAGACGGAAATCTTCTTGGATCTTGTGGGGCCAGGCATACATTCGATTGATAAGTGGCACCTGGTCTTCAGCTACTTTTCCAAACTATTTAAAAAAATTAATAAATAAATAAATGAATAAATAAATAAATAAATAAATAAATAAATAAATAAATAAATAAAAAATAAAGATTAGAATAACTATGCTACTTTATAAAACAGAAATATCTGCATATAAAACCCACCTGTAAGAGGAACATAAGGCGATCAGTGGCATTTTGTATCTCCTGCAGCAGTTGAGTCATAGTTTGGGATGAACAGATGTGAAGGTAGTTACTTAGCTCCACAATCTCAGCTGTCACATCTGTTACTTGACTCAATTTGGTGGACATCTCATCAAAGGAGCGACATACGCTGACAGGGAAGATTAATACCTTTTAACAGAACACTACATCTCTCATATTCATACTGTAGGTACTTTCCATTGTTTGTATTTCAATAACAGCTTACAAGAGAAAAGGGTAACTTACTCTTTGTCGTGTTCTTTGTTGCGATGCACAAAGTAGTCCAAGATTGAGGTTGTCAACTCCTTTACCTGTGATAAGACAAGAGCTAATTAATATATGTAACAGTTGCTGCAAAAGAACATCAATAATAACAACTGTTAAAATCATAATAAGAAATATGAAGTATAAGTTGGGAAGTTACTTGTTGCTTACTTGTTGACCACAATTCTTAGGGGATCAATGAGCACAATTATATTCAACTATTATTCAAGAATTCAAAGCCAGCAGAATAATAATAGATATGGAAAGAGGACAGTGCAAGCTTTCTATCTTATCATTCATTAAACATTCAAATTGACTCTTCCATACTTCTTTCACATTCTTTTTACCACTTACCTAAACTCCATCCACTCAATTTTTTATTCATTCCTTTACTGTTTTTCTTTTTATGTCTTGGCCTATAGCACCTGTAAGCTATCTAATACACGACCCTGATACCCTGTAGAAAGTTTTTGGTAGCCGTAATGACTTTGGTTGACCCTCGCCTGTTAGTGGTGCTGGCAGTATTTTCTAAGTGACGCCTGTGGAGGTTCATGCAGTCCCCTGAAGTCCCTGATGCACTCGCAGTTGAAGACAGGATTGAATAGTTGCATGTGGGTTTCTTCGACCACTCGACGATAGCTTAAAAAACGACTAAGTTCCGGCGGGATTCAAACTCGGGTCATTGAGCTCACCACTTCCGTGCTGTGACCACTCGGCCAACGCCTCCCCTATTCTAGCTTCTCCTTCCCCTTTATTGTAGCTTACCTGTTGTTGGAGTTGGTGATTGACTTGGTGACAATTCAGGAGAATGAGGCCAAGTGGTACCATGTCACACAGTTGGACGGCCTCTCCACCCAACTGTTGCAAGTTGGCTAACTGCTTCTTACCCTCCTGCCCAATAATGATCCAGCATGAACATCTAAAATATCAACTATATATATATATATATATATATATATATATATATATATATATATATATATATATATATATATATATACATATACATATACATATACATATATATATATATATATATATATATATATATATATACATACATATATATATATATATATATATATATATATATATACATATATATATATATATACATATATATATATATATATATATATATATACATATATATACATATATATATATATATATATATATATATATATATATATATATATATACATATATATATATATATATATATATATATATATATATACATATATATATATATATATATATATATATATATATATACAAAAAAAAAGAAAAAAAAACGTAGTTTAGTGATTATGATTTATGCTTTATCACAGATATTAATTAGTTTGTCATATTCATCATTTATTTAATAAAAGTTATCAAATCATATTTAGAATATAGTAATTATGTTAGGTTTAGTAACATTAGTTAAAAACATGCTGTCTTAAAAGCATTTAGTATCATGCAAATTAGTAAAGATTTATTTATATACAGGGATCTCGCAAGTTCTGCATTTGGTTCCTTCTGGAAAACTGGTGAAAAACTGCTGAATGGTAGAAATCATGTATTATATTTACATGTGAGGAGTACTTAATGACAAGTCGAGACTTCTATCCACATAGGATTGGAAGTGTTATGCAAAACCCTTTTCTCCTAAATAAAAACAAATTATTAAATAATCCCCCCAAACTAGGTAGATATAGACCATATAGTTCTGCTAGGGTTAATGAGAGAGTATTACTCCTCTCACCAAGAAGCTGCCGTGAGCCAGGATTGAACTCACAACCTGTAGGCCACGAGCCAGGGACTGTACTGCAATAAAAAACTTTTGAGAAATGGACACAGAAGTCAAGTGGAAATATTATAGATTCAGCAGAGAGCTATAAAATTGCTTATCTTGAGAGGAGCAGAACTCACGAGACCTCCGTACAGTAATTATAAATGCGAAAGTTTAATTAAGCTGAGTTTTATTTAAATGTTGGTAATACTAGTTAACAACATGCTGTCATAAGAGCATTTTGTACCATGCAAATTAGTGACATTATATTTAAAAATTGTATTTATACATGTGCTTATTTAAGGATTGTCATCTTAACCTTAATAAAATATGTGTTAAATAAATATATAATTCGACATAATTAAGAAAACATATACCACTGATAGGATACACCTTGAATTAGTTTCAAGTGTGTATCAATCTGTACCTGTTCATGGGTATGCAAAAACTTTTATATTAGCAAAGTTAATGTAAATCAAAGAAATATTACATGCACAGAAAGTAAATAATTATGGATAAGGCACAACAAAATAAATTTGTTAAATAACATAATGGTGAATAAATAGTCTTTAGTTCTATATTCAGCCACATATTCATAAACATCACACAATATGAATGTGAAAAAAATCAAATGCATATCACACACATATTCATTATACCATCAATAAGCAATCACACACCAATCTGTCCACTCCACCACTGATACATACAACAGCACATTACTTAATATACACATACAGACAGAGCGAGGGGTTTGGGAAGCCTCTCCTCTGTATACTCTCCTACGTAAAACAAGGAGCAGAGCGGTAGGGGAGAGCAATGTCTGCATGATCCTTTAAGATTCGGTCTCTGAATGTGCATGGATGTAGTACGCTTGAGAGTAAAAGTGAGGTGATTGGAAGAAAGTTTGTGGAGTATAAGTTTGATGTGTTATCATTGAGTGAAACTAAACTAAAAAGGAAAGGTGAATGTGAGTTTGGGTGTGTGAGTGGAAGGATGTGAGGTGTGACCAGAGGGAGAGTAAGGGAAGGAGTGGCCTTAATGGCGAGTCTGGCAGTGAGACAGTGTGTGGTGGAATGGAAGGAAGTGTTATTAAGGCTAATGTGGGTGAAGGTAAAGTTTGGTAGTGTAATGATTTCAATGGCTGTCTGAAGAGTTTTGGATTAGTTGACACAAATATTTTCAAGAAATCAATAAATTTTCACCGGCATCCGAGAAAAGTACATATCTCCATAAACGCATGCATACTATATATAAGTGTTGTCCTTTTCCACACAGACATAAAAGCAAGATACTGCACAACTCTGGCTCGTCCCACAGGCCATAGAACAGCATGAAGCGCAGATTGTACTCATTGAAAAGTGGATACGATGTATAAAAAATAGGACTGCAATATCACCTCCAACATGGCTGTTCTGTGTGCATTGACTTCCTTCCTCACATCAGACTCCAGGCTAACCTGAGGAGAACATCTGCTGCCTTACCCTAGCATTGAACTATTATCAATCCATGTGAGGGGCAATTAAGAGACACTTTTTTTCATATAACTACTTACCAAATCAACATCTTCACTTTCAACTGCAACTTAAATAAATGCATGATTAATTAAACAACACCAAATTTAATCTAGAAAACAATGAGGGAAGTTGATGAATAGTTGGTCAGTTTTTCTTCTTATAAAGAGACATGACAAGATGCTGGTCAAAGATGTGCATGCAACTGTGGATGAAGATTGTGGCATTCAGCATCTCTCTCTCTCTCTCTCTCTCTCTCTCTCTCTCTCTCTCTCTCCCCTCCCTCCCTCTCTCTCCCCTCCCTCCCTCTCTCTCTCCCTCCCCCACCTCTCTCTCCTTACCTTTAGAATACCACAGTTGGTAATAAAATCATGGACAGCAGTGCAAGTGGAGCCATCCAATAGGTGTGTGTATTGGTCATACAGGTTAATATAAGTGGAAGGTCCGGCAGCATTAACAGCAAAGACCTTAGACACATCGGACTGCACCTCCACTACTGCTTCCTCCCCATCACTCACTGCTTGTAAATACAGCTTGCGTCTTGACATCTCTGCCGCGTTGGAGAGAAGAGGCTGTATAAGTTTGCATAAATTTATCAATGTTAAGTAATAATAATACAAATTTATGTATCAAAAATTATTGTAGTGAAATACAATAAAAATCATGTTATGCAAAAGTATCTGGATAATAGATTTTCAAATTTTCTTTAACAATACTTCTAATCCCTAAAGTTTCATAATTCACATAATATAAGCTAAGCAGCAGCCACCCCGTCCCCCCTTAGGCCAGTTGTAAAATGGCAGGATAGGGTAAAGGAGTCCATGCATGAAAGAGGTGGTGATAGAGGGAGAGGACTTCAACAAGTAAGGAAGAAGTGTGTAGATAAGGAAAAGTGGAGGTTCTTCCGCGACCCAAATGAGAGTTGCGAGGGTTTTTCCGAGGGTCGCTGGAGGGTCTTAAAAAAAATAGTAATAAACAACAGGGGGTTGGAGAAATAGGAATGGATGTGAGGGGGAAGTGGAGGAATGGGAATGGAGGTGAGGGGTAGTTGGTCGCTAATCCAGTTGGCTGTATTTAGGGTCGCAACCAAAAAAGGTTAAGAAACACTGGCTCACATACACTCCTCTCACTTATCTCCTAAAGCCCTTGAGAAGAGAAACGCACCCCACACACACCATAACTCCTTATTGACATACATAAAACCTACAAAATTATGGTCTACCTGGAAAAAGTAGTCGCTCAACCCTGGGAATGCGTTGGTTATGCTCAATGATGGATGACAGACAACCTAACAAGCATTCGTGAGTTTTCTGCAGCGGTGGCTGAAAACTGACTTGACGCTCTTCCACTGCTACTGCCACCTCCACCACGGCCCTCTCCAAGTATTTCTCCTCCTGATACTCTCCAGTGTAGCTGTTTCCTGCCTGTTCATTAGAAAAAAATATAGAGAGAGAGGGAGAGAGAATTATTTTATAGAAATCCACACCACATAGACCCTATGGTCCAAACTAAGTGGTCTGTTTTCAACTTTGAGTATAAAATATCTTAAAAAGAACACATTAGAGAAGCTTAGTGAAAATAAATGCAGTCAAGCGTCCAACAGGATGGCAAGTCTTTTTTGCCGTATCAGAAACCTTGCTGGAAGAGATGGTGGTCAAGATAGAAAAATACAAGAAAAACAAGAAACCACAACAAGAAATTGAAGAACACAAGGTGCCTCAGGGTAGCTCAGGGCCTCTATATCACAAGTAAGTAAATACAACTAAGTAAACACACACACACACACATATATATATATATATATATATATATATATATATATATATATATATATATATATATATATATATATATATTTCAGCATCCTTCTATCCGTATCATACTGCTACTTAAAAGTGATATAGTAATAATTTTCACCAGAAGTACTTTTGAGTCATGTTAAATTTAAAACTTTACACAGTGTTTCATCAGATAGTTACCATTGTCCTTTCTTCTCATTTTTTCACATATTTCAAATAAGTTTCTAGAATTTGTTTAGTCACTTTTTATCTGCATAATTTGTCTTCGATTTACTGCATCAAAGCTTCCTTTATTCTCATTAAATAACGAAATACCTTGTGACGTAGTAAACAGTCCCGGAAGTCAGTAATAGAGGCTAACACCAAGCTTCGCAGTTGGAGAGACATCCTGGACCTCACTGCACTGAAAAATCTCTTAACTTGCCGCAAACTGTCCCCTGCATCAGAAGGCACCAATTCACGCCAGGCTCCCACAAGCTCCTCAAATACCCTTGCAACACCTGGCAACCACCTGGAATAAAGGTCATGATGAAGCCAAAAAATTGTGGAATATAACAGTATCTATGTATCTATCTATGTACCAGGCTGTTATCCCCCTAAGGGGAGGTAACCACCAAGATGTGTGTGTACGTGTGCATTACCTTTAGAAGTAATATATAAAGTATTTAATGTTTCTGATTGAGATTTGAAATCTATCTATCTTGATCCCTGATTTAGCAGGCTTTGAAGTAGAATATACATAGTGAGATTTCAAATTTCTCGATGGTTACACTGTGTATCTTCTTACTTTTGTAGAAGTATAGTCCTGGTTTGTGAGCACTGGGAGCGAACAGCTGCCTCTAAAGCCTGTGGTGTGAGTACAGGCTGGTCTTGCACCCCTACAAGCAGTCTCATGTCCACAAACCGAAGGTTGGAAAATCTGGTAACAAAACATTTGGCATATCCATTACATCCTAACTTGTAGTAATCAAATCAAGACTTTCCTAACCAGAGACACTAATTTTCAATTGAAAAAGAAATGGATGCAAATTTTCCAGTACTGTATCACAAATATAAAAATTGTATAGTAAATAAAACATTAAAATATGTTCTTAAAGTATTATAAACTCCACCTTTCTTCCCATATAGTGTCTAGGGTTCCGAGGACATGATTCAGAGCAAAGAGATTGTGGTAGCAATGGTGGGTACCAGTGATGAAGTTTTGGTGCCATGGAACAGGTGCTCTCACTACTACAGGTTTGTGTTCCTCAGGTGCCACAAGAATACTTAATCTACAACAGATACATACAATCAAACAGTTATCATTTCATATATTCCATAACCAAAGATAAGTAAATAAAGAGAAACACGCTCTTACCTTGCTCTGACTGCAGGACAAAGGAGGGCATACCTGAGCACAGCATGTCTCACCCCCTGCAGGTAACATGTCCTTAGCTCCTCAACAAGCTCACTCACCACAAGGCGGAATCTGCAATAACACCACAATGATAATACAACAACTACGGCTTATAATTACATTACAAAATCAGTTTCTCCAAGGACAACCCACACCTACTGTATATCTCAACAGATAAACGGACCCCAAAATTTTAGTTTGAGTTTCCTGGTTTTAGCTCGTATCGGTGGTATAAGACAACCCCTAAATATCACTCCAACCAATAAATCAAAAGACCAATGAATTTCATCACCGAGCAACAGACAAAACTCATGTTAGTTACCTAATATTCCGAAGAACCATTTTGTCAACATCAAGAGTGACCACTTTCAATAGGTTAGGAGGAGGGGTGGTGATCTGGTGGTCTTGGATTCCCCTCTGTAGATAATCCTCATATCTGTAATCAGACAAATATAGATACAGAGACAGGACCACATAAGTGTAGCTCAGGCCCTGTATACTACAACTAGGTAAACACATATTTAGACTTAGAAAAAGGCATTTGATAATATTCCCTAGTGGCTAGCGTGGGGGGCATACCAGCTCAGAGTTCCGAGTTCAAGTACCGCAACGAGCTGGCCACTTTTCTATGGAATAACCGCCGAGTGGCCTAAGATCACCCTCATGCTGCCATAACACTATCCTCGACTGAGACTGCAACATGAAATGCATCGAGGAGCTTCCATGGGCAGTACGAGTCTCTCAACAAGAAGCGAGGCGTCACTTAAAAAATCGAACCTGCGCTACTAACGAGAGGAGGCCTACCATTTAAAGATGAAGGGGGGGGGGAAACAAAAAAAATCCTAGAGAAGTGATTGGTCTTTCCACCCCCTATTACATGAGGGTGATCCACACAGTAGGACTAGAGATAACTTTCGTGTCACAGTGGCTTAAGATTTGGGACACTCTTATGTTAAAATTTGATATTCTCACCTGGTAAGGTCCTGTTCTGATGGAAGAGATTGATGTGCTCGTGATTCCCTCTGGCGTTGCAGTTGTTCCTCTAGGCCACAGAGCTGGGTTGCTTCTCTGTATTTTACTGGGCCTTTTGTTTTCTTACTCATCTGAAGTAAAATAATGGCAGTATAAAATGTAACTGCTTCCATCTGGTACTTATGTTTACCAATTAATTAAACAACTAACAATTTCATTTATTAACTATATGATGATCAAATATTATGCAGTAGTTACTTGACTTATTCATCCATCTCTATTATAGTTTCCAATGCCTCGTTCCCTCCAGAAATGTCCAATAGGATGGTAATGGGGGAAGAGCCTCGACCTCTCCCTATCCGTACAATCACTACTTCCTCTAGAAAAATACCACAAATACCAAACCAATGAGTGTTCACCTTCTTGAGATGTGATTGTCTGGTCCTAGTGTGATGAGCAGCATTAATCTTGACACGCTCCTCCTGCTTTCTTAACACATCTTGCAAGTGAAATTTCTGAATAACCTTCATTCCCACCGGAGAAATCTTTGGATGATATATTCCTTTAGATGAGGAACGTGGGTGGTGCAAAGGACGTATAGCTTTGGCAGAACTGGATGTAGATTGAGACATTGCAAATAATGGATGTTTTCGACGTAGAAGCTTGTTGATTACCACTACACGGCTTTCAGGACTCCTCGGTGGCTGATGAGGTGAGAATAGGGTGGATTGTGAAAGTAACGAGTGCATATGAAAGGTACCTATGCTGTATGCTAGAAACTGGGTTCAAAGTTCAACACTATTCTTTTGATGATATCTAAGTTATTTAATAAGTTCGAATACTATTTTCTTTTTCTACTTGTATGGTTTTTGCTGTACATTTTAAAATCCTATCATCTTGCCAATGTGAATAATACTAATGTTTGATGATATGATTTGATGGTATGAGGTGGTATGAGGAAAGCCTGACTCACTGACCTTAATGTTACAGTGAAGGATATAGGGCAGTACCGAGTAGCTGTGTCGGCCATGAGGAAACCTTGGAGGAATGCGGACCAGGTAGGAGTATGGGGTGAGGTTGCTGCCAATCCTCTCACTTGGTGTTAGTATCTGACTCACTCGCTGAGACCAATTAAAACATGTTATGTGATCTCTCTCTCTCTCTCTCTCTCTTGGTGTCTGAGATTATTATTGAGGACTTAAGCAATACAATCTGTTCTAGTAAGAAAACACCCAGAAATGCATATGTCATCAGAGGCTTTGCTTCATATCTTTTTGGCAATACTGAGTTATACAAAAATATATTTCCTACTGAACTACAAATTAGAAAGGATTAAATTCCCATCGGAAACATTGTTGTATTATACTAATAGTTATCACATACGAAGAAAAAAAAATTGCAAACACTATATCTAATCTACAAATAGGAAGATCTGTACTCTCCTCATCAACACTAAATAATACAAATTTTTTTTTCTTTGGAACTAGAATGAATAACACAAAAAGGCTTATAAAATACCTTGGCTAATACAGCTTTAGTTTTAAAACTCTCAAGCAGTAATGGAGGAAAATCTGTCTCTTCTGCTTCTTCCACCTTTTCTGCCAGCAACCTTTTCATCTCTCTTCTCCCTCTGGTGGCTGTTTTTACCCTTGTTGATTTCTCTTTCACCATAGATGACTTTGAGTATCTGAGAGCCCTGTCCTGAGAGTCAAGAGATAATAGTGGTTGTCTCTGTTCTTGAAGCTTCAACACAACTGGAGAGGCACTGCTAGTGATGCTTGATGTTGATCTAAGGAGACATAACATTGTTATAATACTCTACTTAAAACCATAACATAGTACAGTAGTTAATTAAAGTGTAATACAGTACTACATTTATTTATAATAGATGTAAAAACTGACCTAGTATGATAGTTGGTCTCAGAACTAGAGCTGTCTGGATGATGTTGAGTTCTTTCTTGTAATATCTCCATTTCCTCCTCAATTGTACTTGAGTCCTGCTGGAGTGCCACAGAGGAAGGTGCCTCAGTATTTGCACACGAGCCATGTTCCAACCTTAAGGGTGGCACCCCTCTTTGTACACCCACAGGAGTGTTGAAGAAACTTTCTTGTCCAGCCATTCCTTGTTATTTAAACTGTTTTATCAACACCATGAGACCAGAAGGAAGTTTAACTGCAACTGATCCTCACATACATATTCTATTTATTCTATAGTCGCTGACGCCTCAAAAGAAGTCTCCACCTCTCGGTATACAAAGTCACTGTTTTACCCTCAAATCGCAAGCCATTCATAAAACCTTGCAGCCGTATCATTAAAATATATAATCTAAAAATAGTTCACGTAATAGATAACAGTACTCGAGGGTAGAGAGGCCATCCTCAGCCTGTTATCGGTGAACGTAATAATGCGGGAAATGGGAATCCTACAGCCATACCCGAGAGCTCAAGATAGGCTGGTTTAACTATAGGTGTTTCACGTTATGGTTTTTTTTCCTATGTTCATCAAATAACTAAACGGCCGAAATTCATAAAGCTGCAGTTAATGAGCTAACCTTCAATAGATGATCCAGACTCCTGCCCGCCACGGTATATTTTCGTTATCAAGCATCCCACAGCTGCCATCTAAGGATAGTCAGCTGAATATCTTCAGAAGCCAGGGTTTTTTTTCTCGATTTTATTTGATATTAAGCACACCACCCTTTTAAAACCTGAGCCGACCCAACCTACAAACCTCCACGACAGTCTTCTGCACTATGCAAGAGGGGAACGTTACCACACGCACTAAAATCAGCCACGAAAACTCATCAATGCTTCGTTATGCTACCTAATATATTACACTACTACCTACCTCACCAGTTGATATTAGTGTTTGAATTTAATCAGATGCTTAAATAAAGTGATGATTAAGCACACTCGTATACGTGCATCCATACCTTCACACGCCTCCCGCTGTCAACTTCACTACGATTTACGTACTACATTCACATAACAAATCTAATAAATACCTTGATAAACTGTTTTATCTCTTCTTCATTTTCACTTACCTAGGTGTGTAGATTATCTTTTAAATTACTCTGATAATAACAATTTCGCGGCACTAACATTTTCGATGACGACAATGGAATGATAATGCGTTGCGTTGCGAGTCCCGACTACATGCGGTCACTGTCACTGTATCAATTGCCACATGTTATATTAGTTTTGATCTCGACCATTTAATTTCCCACGTAGGAGAGCTTTTTCCAAGAAAAATTCAACACAAAATATCTATAGAATCCAACAAACTGTTCACATAAAAGAAAACCTGATGTTGGAATCATGCATAACTATCATCATCATCATCACCAGCCTCTGAGTCCACTGCAGATTAATATTGTACTGTACGTAAAAATTGCAGTAATTTGCGGAAGCTTTTATAGCCCATCATTAAACTGGTCAACCTTAAAATAGTGATTGCAAGGAACTAGATCAATAGAGCTGTAAGAGGAGGCCTTACCATATAAAACAGTTCAGACGCCCACTCGAGGCAATAATATTTTAGATATAATGTTCACGAACGACAATGACCTCATTCATATTTGTGATGTGTGAAGTCGGTGAACCTTCAGCAAACAGCGACCATAACAGCTAAACCTTCAAATCAAAACGGGAAGGGGCAGGACGGAAGCAACACAAACAACTCACCTCTGTTGGAGCTGCCTACCACAGTCCCTTGGGCCTGTGTGTGAGTGAGGGCGAGCGAGGTACTACAAGTACCTCGCTCGCCGACACAGTTACTCAGCCCACGAAGAAAAGCTTGATATAAATTAAATGTATGTACATGAGGGGCGTAAATATCTTAAAAAAATCAATCCTAATAAGTCCACTGGTCCTGATGAAGTATCACGGCAAATATTTGAAAGTAATGTTGTGCACAGTTAGAAAGTCCTATAACACCTATATTTAGCAAATCAATAGCGGATTAATTATCTGATGGTTGCTGCCGAAAGTATTTTATCATAAATTTGCAACAACGACGTTGCTGTGGGCAGGGAAACACTTTGAATGTTAGTATCATTGATTGGTGTATAACAGCGTTCCCTTCATGCTTTCACATTAGTATTAGAGGACGCGTCGCGGTCACCATGACAACCACGTCAACTTTTACATTATTAGTATCTACATCACCTGAGAGAGAGAGAGAGAGAGAGAGAGAGAGAGAGAGAGAGAGAGAGAGAGAGAGAGAGAGAGAGAGAGAGAGAGAGAGAGAGATTATGACGTGTGTATACAGACCCAAGTGAACTGTCAACCAAATTTTCTAATAAGGACAGCAGTTCATGTGGGAAATTGGTTTAGTTCTTCACAGTCTACCAAATCAATAAGGTGAACATGTAGATACGAAATCACGATGTCACATATAGTTTACCTTCATAAGAAGTTGAAGTGTTAGTCTACAAAATGAAAATGGATGCCGTATGTGAATGATAGTATATCTTATATAATTAAATAAATATATACATTCATGTTTACACACACACACGCATACGCACGCACGCACGCACGCACACACACACACACACACACCTACCTTATATATATATATATATATATATATATATATATATATATATATATATATATATATATATATATATATATTATATATTTATTTATTTATTTATTTATATTTATATATCCGTTTGCTCGAAACTAAAATGACATAATCACTTCAGATCTCTAATTCAAATCCTTAGATTTTTTTTTACAAATCAATTCTCAAAATAAATAGCTATACTTGCTGTAATGAATACTACCTATAATTTAATAGGATGAATTTTCCATTACCCAACGTAAGCACCTATGAATTGATGTGAAACACTGTTTTAGTTGGTATTTTTTCAGTATTTCATCGCACCTGCAGCCAAACCCTTCCCAAGGTTGTATTGAGCACGTTATTGGTGGCGGAGCAACATGTTGAACCACATCACTGCTGAGCTGAACTGCCATGCTCCCCACAGACCTCGTCCTTCGTGTTTTGAGGAAGCGTCGCGGTCGCCATGACGACCAAGCACTCCAGGGGCCGCATGCTCAAAGGAACTTAGGATACCGTATCTGTCTACGACGTCCTAACTTGAGCAACTGAAGTTAAGGCGTATGCACAACACGTAGTTAGAGTACCGTTTACTGAGATCTGGTGCCTTAGGTTACGCAGCTCTGATAGCTGCCATTAACCCGTTGGGAAGGCAAATATAGGGTACACTAGCGGCAGCCTTGGTTAATGTCCTAACAAGTCATTATCCTGCTACTTCATATGGTGCCACAGCTTGCGTTGCGTCGAGGGGGGAAGGAAGGGAAGGAAGGGGAGGAGAGGCTGAGGGTGAGTGAGTGGGGAGAACAAACAGGAGCAGTACACGAGAGTAATACAGCTGTGGGTGTTTACTGAGGAGGGAAAAAACCCAAGAGGTTCAAAAATAAGTTAGAGAGGGTCCCACTGAGTACCCCCTCCAAGTTTCAGCTCGATCCGACCACATTTAGATAGGTTTTACTGCTAACACACACACACACACACACACACACACACACACACACACACACACACACACAGAATTTGACAATTATATATTAGATAGCAAGTCAAATAAAGTAATAAAATAACAAAATAATAAAATAACCACATGACCAGAGGCAATACAAGGTTGGTAAGGCAGCGAAGCTTCTGGAAGGTGAAGGCGCTACTCCCTGACACACACACGCGCGCTTCCTCCGCCCACTCCACTCCACTACCTCGAGCAAGCATTTTCACACTACTATATAACACATAATGAGCCAAACATACCTTATAAACGTCGTCAGGTCAGCCTACGCCTCCTCGTCCGGTAATTAACGCACAATTGTAACACACTTGATAGCACACCACCGCGCGTGCAGTCCTAAGAAGGTCTGAGGTGGTCAGAGCGGAACAGCCAATCAGCTTCACTGGAAAATAACAATAATTAGGCTATTTATTGTTTGAAAGGCTTAGCTAGGCTAGGCTAGGCTAGGTAAGGTTAATTTAGGCTAGGCTAGGTTAGGATAATTTAGGTTGAAATTGGTTTAGTTTAGTAAGGTTACGTTAAATTAGGTTAATTTGGAAAAAAAGAAAAAAAATGTGCCATCGGAAAGTAAAACAATCAACAACAACAACATGGCGGGGCTCGGACGAGTTCACGTCCCGCTACCGGAAGTCAAGATTGTCCCGGTCATAGTAGTTATTATTTATTTCCACTAGAAATCAGTCTTCGAAACACTCAAAGAGCCAAAAAAAATTATGAAATGTAATAAATAACTACCAATAATAGGACACGGTAATAAAGGAAATATTCACCACACCTAAAATGGCGGACTGCGCGTCTCTCACAAAACGCAGCGACCATTACCATATAAAAAAAAATACCTGCACAAGAGCATTTACACTCTTACAAAAATATTAGGAACACAATGTATACATGATAGCAAGGCATATAAAGTATTAAAGTAATAAAATAAGTACAGAACCAGAGGTAATACAAGGTTGGTAAGGTAGCGAAGCTTCTAGATGCACGAGTGAATCCCTGACACACGCACACTCAAACCGACGCGCACCTGCAGGCGAGCACATGTTCGTCCGTCCACACCACTTTAATACCTCTTTCACATCATTTCCACACTACAATATAATACATAATGAGTTAAACATACCTTATAAACGCCATCAGGTCAGCCTACGCCTCCTCGTCCGGTTTTTTAAGCACAATTATTAGAGACACTTGACAGCAACCCACCTCATGTGCAGTCTGAAAACGCTCTGAGGTAGCCGGAGGCACCGGAGCGCAACAGCCAATCATCTTCCGGCTGGCCTTAGTGACGTCATTTGCATTCATTACCATAGCTTCGCCTTCGGAATACACATACATACAAAAATTATATTGCACCACTTAACCTAACATAGAAATTAATGTATAGTCCCTCAGATATGTCATAAAGGTTATAAAGTATATTGTTGTGTTAATATGTATTCGTAAAATCCAGTATCTTGTGAATTAATAAGAGTTTGAGAAGGAATACGAAGTCAATTCTCCGCACATTCAAACAAGTGAGAATCCATCAATCAGCGACCGACGCTTGCAGTAGCATCTAAAAGCTTGTGGATTAATTTCCTCGTAGCCGGACATTTAAATATTGGAATTTAAATCACCAACCTTACATACTACATCATATTTAAAGTTACCGTAACACTTTTAAAGGTTAATAAACAGTCTGGCAGAAGTGTATGGTAGTAATAATGAGTTATGTTCCCAACCATCTGAGCGAGGAAGGACAGCAGTGGTAATATTTTTGATGCCTAGGCCGCCATGTTTCCGCCATTCCTCCTTCCCTCCCTCTCTCCCACTTCTCCTCCTTCATGCTTCCTCCTCACTCAATCATCACTCCACCTCACATTTCTATTCTCCTCATTATTACCAGCACCAGGAATATGATACACTATTGGTTTTCATTTGGATTAGTTCATTAATGTACTTTATATCAATAGAGCTTGTCTTTATCGATAGAGAATTGAGTAAGGAAAAAAAATAATGTCGATTTGATTTGTTATATTCAAACTTATTCATTCCCTCGTTGATTTAGGTTGTAAATGTTTCATATATGTGTTTTTAGAGCAGTTCATTAACGCATTGATTAATAAACGCTTCATATAAGTAATGAGAGCGAATACACGGGTTGCATTTTACATGTTGCACCACATTTTCCTATCATTGAAAAACGGAAAGCAACCTGCAGTATGTTGTGAATATAGTGTTAAAATTGGTGCTTACTGTGCCTGGGAATACGTGAGTTTTTATTATTAATTAGACAACTATTTAAGTGTTTTATAGGAGGGTAGTGAAGGAAGGGAAGGGAAGGCAAGGTGATGTGGACCTAGCCTAGCCTCGCACGCACTGCCATCGCCACCGCCACCGCTAGCCTACCCACAGTAATGTTTCGTATTATCTATCCTCATTTAAGTATTTTGATAATTTGCAATTGTATATATATATAGTGTTACATAAAAGTTTTGTAGTAATTGTATTTGATAAAGAGAATGCGTCAGGATTTCAGTGGTAGGAAGTACAGTACATTTATAACTAGCAGAGTACCCGGCGTTGCCCGGGAAGACACAAAGGGGGTCCTACTTAGTATCCCCTTCCAAGTTTCAGCTCAATCCGACAACATTTAGATACTGCTAAAATACATACATACATACATACATACATACATACATACATACATACATACATACAGACACACACACACAGAATTTGACAATTATATATTAGATTAGCCCTGCAGGCTAGCTATAAAGGGTTAGAGTTAGGTTACATTAGCCCTGCAGAGATAGGTTTGTTTAGGTCAGAGTTAGCAGAGTACCCGGCGTTGCCCGGGGAAGATACAAAGGGGGTCCCACTGAGTACCCCCTCCAAGTTTCAGCTCGATCCGACCACATTTAGATAGGTTTTACTGCCAACATACAGACAGACAGACAGACACACGCACATAATTTGACAATTATATATTAGATGACCTCTATGAATAAAACAAAAGGATATATATAAATGCTAGAAAGTTTCCAAGAAAAAAATCAATTTGTGTTATACTTATGTAAATTAAGTGTATTCCCAAGAGTAATCAGTGTATTGATGGAACACCTATTCCCAAGTGTTAATAAATATATACAGCATATATATAGCGACACGCGGGATTTTTTTTTTAAACCTGTTTTTGAAGGAGTCACCATGAGCTGACATGAGTGAGTGGCCTGCTGGTCTTGCCTAGATGTGGCTGTTCAGTCCAGGTAACGCCAATGCGCCCGGTGGAAGCATCTTGACCTTGAAGAAGGTCGATTTATCTTATTTGCACCGAATTATTCATATGCCTATCACTTCGCGGTAGCTCAGTGGGAGAGTAATGGTGGCGATCACGCATCCAGCACTTGATCCATCTAGACCATGGTGAATTACACACACACACACACGCACACGCACACACACACACACACACACACACACACACACACACACACACACACACACCGCCACGAAGAGGTTAAGTCATTATCAGTAATGTCACACGTGTCAGTTTTGCTTCCAAGTGTCGGCGGGGTGTCACTTGACCAACAAATTTCACTATATGCTCTTAGTTAATATGACGTATTTTTCATCACAGACGATCAGGGCTTGTAGTACGGTACGGTAAGATACGTTTTTTCGTAATTCGTACCACAGATTTTTACCGTACCGTAATTTCGTACAGTACCTGGAAAATCCTTTCGTACCGTACTAGTACGATAAATTACCGTACCGTAATTTCGTACTGTTTCCGTACCTTTTTTTTTTTTAACGTTGCAATGTATAGGTTCACTACTGCTTCTGTAGCACAATAGCAGACTGCAGCGGCAGCCTCACAGGCCGCAGCCCTCACTGTCCTCAGTGGTCTGACCTGAACTGATGAGGATGGAGGCTGCCTGCCACATAGAGCTCTGTTCACAACTGAGCAGTGAGCACTGAGGGTGAAGGGAGGGGCTAAAATGTGTTGTCACGTGTCAGGGGTGACTGGGTCAAGGGTAGGTGGTATCAGAGCAGAGGTCAAGGCTGTCGTGATTAAAGGTGTACTTACCACCTTATTGGAAGGAAAGATAGGCCTTATGTGCGATAGGCAGAGGTGGGCAGGTGGAGGCCCCGCTGGGAAATGGCTGGAATTAACACCTCCGTGAGATGACCTCAAGTCACCTGACTCACCTCATTAACCTCTGCTAATCCTTTATGCCCACACACCTGATTGACTTGGGCGGTGGCCTGTGTGGGTGGCTGGGCGCTGGGCTGGCTAGCCTCTGTATTCACTCAACTGGGTACGGAAATGGTACGATTAAGTACGAAAAAAAATATCGTACTTTCGTACCGTACCGAACTTGAAGGAAAATATCGTACCTTAATATCGAACCGTACTTACATCCCCGAAAAAACCGTACCGTACCGTAATATCGTACCGAACCGTACCGTACTACATGCCCTGCAGACTGAGACGATAGAAATCATCCAAAATGAGGGATGGATGACTCAAAATACAATATAGGCATTATTTGAAGACATGAAATGATTTATGGAGGTGGTCCTATATCTCCTTGAATTATGCCAACCAATCAGCTACTCTCTAAACAGGGCGAATTATCACTTATTTACAGGGGGATGGGTACAAGCTTTCTAATGCGTTTCTTTTGAGATAATTTCTACTCTAGTTAAGGACATCTTACATAGTACATAGTTTCGACCCTTGGGCTCTGGATGTCTATGTAATTCTATGTAATTCTCTCTCACTCAAGATTAATTGACGGGATTTTTTGTATCATTCTTATAGGAGACATTAGTGAGCTTCTTCTTCTTCTTCGTGACCGTATATTAGTTTCTTTTAGAACTTGAGATAGCATTGCCACATAAAAAGTGAGACAGGGAGGGCGGGAGGCACCACTGAACGCTTGCATCCGAGGCTTGGTAATGTAGTACGGCAGGGTGGGCGGCGTGTTAGGTCGTCAGTAGGCCGCGGACAACCAAGAGAGTGAGAGTCGCGCCGGCCACCCTCCGTCCTTCCCGAGGAGCGTGCACAGTGCATTAGTTTCCATTTGAGGTCGCTCTCAGGAGATTCGCGCTCGTAGTGGATAAGTTATGTACTGATATATTACATAGCTGCGTTTTGTTTTCTCAAAGCGACCGATTGGCTTGATTGTGGGAAGAGAAAATACACAATAAATTCTGATTATTTGATTATTACTATTTGTATGGGAAAAAAAAAGTTCAGCTGAATGGTGGTGTAAGGCTTTCGGGGCAACATACCAACGTTTGATTAATTAAGAAAACAAGTGAAGAGGAGAAGAAGGTTTTGTTCTCAACCTACCATGGTGGGCCCTATATCATCCTCCCCTGTCGTGGCATCCAAGCAGGTAAGAAAAGACTCCAACAAGCTTACACCAATACTGTGACGTTTTATATAATGACGGATACTTATTTAGTGGGAACACACAAACATACAAACAAATTATACATGACAATTCCTTTGTTATGAAGTTCCATCCTAATTTTGTTGATTTAAATGCTCATATAGAATATCAAACATATTTTGTTGCTAATTTATGAAATCACTAAATAATCGGTTTGTGTGAAAAGTCAGTAATTACACGAACTGGTGTGTGTTTTGTCCGTGTGCATTGCATATCTTATACGAAATGGTGTGTGTGTGTGTGTGTGTGATTCAACATGGTCTGGAGGATCCGTGCTGGACTCGTGAAAACACATTGCCTACTTGATCAGCTTTTCAACCCATGCTTTGCAGAGTGAAAGACGAAGTTGTTCAAAACTGAATCACGTGTGTGTAATTCATCATGGTCTGGAGGATCACGCGCTGAACACGTGATCGTTAGTTATTAGCCTCCTCGAAAGAGCTCAGAGCCCAGAGCACATAGATACGCATCTATGGGTTAGGCTTTGTGTGTGTGTGTGTGTGTGTGTGTGTGTGTGTGTGTGTGTGTGTGTGTGTGTGTGTGTGTGTGTGTGTGTGTGTGTGTGTACCACTAATACTACTGCCACCACTACAACAACAAAAAAATACTGCCACTACTTCAACTTCTAATACCGATGGTGATGGTAACACACACACACACACACACACACACACACACACAATATATATATATATATATATATATATATATATATATTGTATACATGTCTGTCACCTGATTTAGCTCCTTTCTCTCGTGGCTCACATGCCATTGGGTTCGGGGGAGGGGTCCTGAGATGCCACAAAATAAAACAAAATGGAATAATCTGATGCAGCACTTTTCTGATTTCATATGGAATGAGTACTAGTAGCATGTCAAAGACATACCATTCATACCAGAAATAACATCTTGAAAGGACTGTAAGTATATTTTAGTCATGTATATTTGAAGAATACATGGAATCTATTTTCTAAAACACTGTTCTCCACAGGGTGCGACGAAGCAGCCGCCTGTGGCCTATTCCTGAGCGGAATGGCAATAGGGTGGTGGGGCCCGGCAGTAAGACTGAGCCACGGCTGCCTCCTTCACCCAGGACTGAGGCCCGAAGGCTCCCTATGTACCCCAGCTGACACAAGAAAGAGTAGGCGGCGCATTTCTTCGGGGAACCATGTTGTGTGTGAGGCGGAGAGGCGTCTGGTTGGTGCGAAATTCTCACAGGTGTTGAAAAAGAAACTAAATGCACATCCTCAGTGTTACAGTGACCCGATGACAAGGGCTGCTGATGGAGGCTACATGTGTCATTGGGGTTCAGGTTACGGCAAAAGCTCCAGTGAGTGTCGTTTGTGGCAACAGAGTAATTCCTGCCAAAAGCATCGTTCAGTGGTGGACGTGGAGGGACCCACAACCACCTCCAGGCATCATTTTAATTTTGGTGATTGTTATGACACTACAAAAAGTGTTATTTGCACAACAACGAACCATCAGTGTCCTAATACGAGGGCGAGACACTCATCCTGCATTACTCAGAAACGATTCGGCCGCCAAAATAAGTTAAGTGGACAACATCTGGTTGTGAAAGCACCTGGGGGAGGCAACGCTTTTGAGGTCCGAACATTGCTGGTGATGGTGGCTATGGTGGTGGGATCATGTCACTCCCTACCCACCCTGCCTCCTCACCACTCCTCATGGACGCCGCAAATCAACCATGAACCGCCAAGAAAAGGTATGCTGATTATTTTGACATTTGTTATAGCATGACTAAATATTATTAGCTTTACGTACATCTTTACATTAATGCAGCAACAAAAGGCGCGGCTATTTTTATTGTATAAGGGTAATAATGTACGATAAAGTCTTATTTGAAAATACTTCGAGATCTACAAACACGATGATGTGATGAGAGTGATCGGTAGCTGACAGCAGGGTTAGGTTAGATTAGGTTAGGTTAGATTAGGTTGGGTTAGATTAGATTAGGTTAGATTAGATTAGGTTAGATTAGATTAGGTTAGATTAGATTAGGTTAGGTTAGGTGCAAGAAAAAATGCATAAATCTTGAAATGCAAAGTAAATACCACGAGGAATCTTATCTTCTGTTGGTTCTTCGCTTTCCTTCCTCTTGTTGGAAAGTGGATCACTGCACACAATGGCTCACTGCAAACACTCGGGTTGGGTAAGAGGACAACACATTTAGATTAGTCAAATAATGTCTCCTTGCGATCTAAGTGATGAATACACATTATATTGATTGCTAGCTTCTTTGTTGGGTATGTTTGCCTGCTTCCTGCCTTCATCTCTCTCTCTCTCTCTCTCTCTCTCTCTCTCTCTCTCTCTCTCTCTCTCTCTCTCTCTCTCTCTCTCTCTCTCTCCACAGTGCAAACATCATGGTTCCTTGGTTTTCAATCTCTGGCTCTCCATATCATACATCCCTACTTAAGAAATAGGAAGTCCCAGCAAATCACTATACGAGCAAATATCATGAACTATCTATGTAAAGCATATACCATTAATCAATCCTCTGAAAGCTCAACGCAATTAATAATGGGCTCTAATAACAAATTGTTTCCTCTAATAAAGTTTCTTGTCGCCTTGTTTTTTATTTATTTATTTATTTATTTTTATTTAAACATTCACTTACAATAAAGGCTCAAAGTTCATTTTTTTTTTTATGATGAACTATTCTAAGAGCCTTGTTGGACGACCTTCCTCTGTCTCTTCCATTTCATGAACGATAATATACCCATTGCAACGAGAGGATATAGGAATATATACACCTGTGTTCTCTGATTGTCGCAGGCTGCCACGCACACCCGCCATGGATAGAAAAAGTACCATGAACTCACTCAAATATACAATGAATCAGTGTGGAAATCTATTTATATTTATATACTTCTTGTGCCTCCTGCGTTGCACTTTGCTGCTGTTATTCTGATGTAATGCTGCACAAGGTATATTTAGCTGCACTAGGTGGCCAGCAGACGGTGCATTACAGGACGTGGTGAAAAGAACACCCAGTGAGCGTCATGGACCAGCACAATGTTAGAGTACGTTTTCATATTGTGCTTGATAAAAAAAAAATCATGCTTTTGACATTTCTTATACTTATAAAACATTCGACAAATTTGTTTTAAAATCCAATAATTCTTGATTAAACATTCAGAATGAAAAACGATTCCATCTAAATATGAGGCAGCTGGTAGACACGAAGCATAAGGGAACGGTTTGTTATTTGCATACTAGGCAATGTGTGTGTGTGTGTGTGTGTGCGCGTGCGTGTGGGTGTGCGTGTGTGTGTGTCTGCGTGTCTACACACATGCAGTTTACGTTTGTTTTATTAGGCGTAAAAATTATCCTGATGTAACAGCTATACTCTATACAAAAATCGAAGGCGGAGGATGCCCCTCCTACTGGGGTAAGAGGCTGGCCATCACCACACCGGAGTTTAGGAGGGGTAGGGGTCAGCCTGTCTATCACACACACACACACACACACACACACACACACACACACACACACACACACACACACACCTCATACACACCACACCACTCACACACACACACACACACACACACACACACACACACACACATTATTATTATCTTTATCTATTAAATTGTTGTAAGAATTTCCCTCACCACCACCACCACCACCACCATCACCATAATGATGAATAAATACTATAATAATAATAATGATAATGAATATGAGGTGATGGTAACGGGAATAATGAAAGTATTTCCTGTATATCTTATTTTTTTATATATATTTTTTTAATGTTTGATATTATAGTAATGATGAAACTGACTCCAGATTCATGATCAGTATGACCGAAAACCTTTATGTACAAATTTTCATGAAATTCCGAGGTGTGGAAATTTTCATTAAATTTCCTAGGGTACCACCTAAGATTTTTTTGGCAGCAATCATGTATTTTGAAATAACTCGAAAACTATGAGGTTTACGTAATAAAAGTATATAATATAAAGGAAAGAGCAGGACACGCCCGTTCTTTTGAGCTATAGTGATATGGAATTGGAGCATAAGTATAGATGTAAGAATTGAAAAAAGAAAACATTAATTTTGCTCACAATAGTTAACTTTTCTCCAAAGGTATAATAGATATTGGAAAGGTGATGACATCGATCGATAGATCTTTTCAAGCTGCATAACTTTGTTTCTAATTCTTTTTCCTGTAAGAGTAATAATTTCGTAGTAAAATGACAAAAACATATTCGACCTCAATTCTGGTGGACATTTTTGGACCACAAAATCAAAAATTCCTCACACTCGCTAATACTATATACTTAATATAGTATTATAGTATATATAGTATTAGTATAGTATTATAGTAGTATAGTATATAGTATTATCGAGTGTGTATAGTATTTGGTCCGGTTCAGTAATAGATGTGGCACCGCAGCTAACCTAACCTCACGTCTTTACTCTTGTCTACTCTTGCTGTGCGCCGCAGAAACTCAACACCTCCGAATCTCATGAAAATTGTTACAATAATGTTTTAGGTCATGCTGAACACGAATCTGGACTTATTTTCATTATAACCCCCCCACCCTTAACCCCTTCCCCCCTTTAACCCCTTCCCAGGTATAGGGTAGAAGGTTTTTTGCTACTGCCGTTAAAACTCTTTGTCATACACGATAACTTTTTGAACAAATTTTACTGTAAATTGGAATATCTAAAAGTTTTATTGAAGTCCTTTTTCACGTAACTGTGACGGTAAGGAATTTTTGATTTTGTGGTCCAAAAATGTCCACCAGAATTGAGGTTGAATATGTTTTTGCCATTTTGCTACGAAACTATTACTCCTAAAGGAAAAAGAATTAGAAACAAAGTTATGCAGCTTGAAAAGATCTATCGATTGATGTCATCACCTTTCCAATATCTATTATACCTTTGGAGAAAAATGAATTATTGTGAGCAAAATTAATGTTTTCTTTTTTCAATTCTTACATCTATACATATGCTCCAATTCCATATCACTATAGCTCAAAAGAACGGGCGTGTCCTGCTCTTTCCTTTATATTATATACTCTTTTTACGTAAACCTCATAGTTTTTGAGTTATTTCAAAATACATGATTTCTGCCAAAATATCTTAGGTGGTACCCTAGGAAATTTCATGAAAATTTCCACACCTCGGAATTTCATGAAAATTTGTACATAAAGGATTTCGGTCATACTGAACATGAATCTGGACTCAGTTTCATCATTACTATAATATCAAACATTAAAAAAAAATACAGAAAAAAAAAGAGATACAGGAAATACTTTCATTATTCCCGTTACCATCACCTCATATTCATTATTATTATTATTATTATAGTATTTATTCATCATTATGGTGATGGTGGTGGTGGTGGTGGTGGTGGTGAGGGAAATTCTTACAACAATTTAATAGATAAAGATAATAATAATGTGTGTGTGTGTGTGTGTGTGTGTGTGTGTGTGTGTGTGTGTGTGTGTGTGTGTGTGATAGACAGGCTGACCCCTACCCCTCCTAAACTCCTTCCTTTCCCCTCTTACCCTGAGAGAGAGAGAGAGAGAGAGAGAGAGAGAGAGAGAGAGAGAGAGAGAGAGAGAGAGAGAGAGAGAGAGAGAGAGAGAGAGAGAGAGAGAGAGAGAGAGAGAGATATCAAAATTTGAATACCATAAGTATATGTATAGTTATAAATTTTCATTAGGTATTGACACGCGCACACACACACACACACACACACACACACACACACACACACACACACACACACACACACACATACACACGCAATATATATATATATATATATATATATATATATATATATATATATATATGTATGTATGTATGTATGTGTATATATATATATATATATATATATATATATATATATATATATATATATATATATATAAAGGTAGATGCGAAGTAGGAGGAAGGATGTGGGTGGTGTCAGGTCCCTAGGGGACCTGAGAGGATTAACAGGGGTCTGCCCTCTCATCCCCCCAGCCCCCCTATACTGATCACCAAAATGAATCCAAACTAATAACATTTCACCCATCATTTCAGCAGCCATTCTCAGGGTGAGGTGGGCAGGAAAGGCGGGGCATCGTCCGGTTGCGATTTTTGAATAGAGTTTAGTAAATAACTCCGACTATATCACGAGGAAAAACTCTAGGTCGAGAGCAGAGGAAAGATCGCAACGCAGGTCACCTTACAAGTCCATTGCACTGGAAATGATCTTAACGACGTTGTAAATCAAAAACAGAGTGGCGCAGAGGCCCTTTGGTATAGCAACCTCATGAAGGCGGACGCGGCAAAAGGAGACTTATCCATATACACATGTCTTTAACTGTACTATCTATTCTGCATTAATATAGTGAAAGTCTTGTTGTGAAAAGTTTCGTGTCAGGGCAGATCATGGCAATCACAATACTAAGCAGGACAAACTAACGTAGGTCAACATTGGTGAGGTACGCGCCAATTCCAATTTTTCATGCTGTATAGCCAACTCGTAATTAAGCATTAGTTCATGATTAAATTCAGGAACCACGAAAGAAAAGAGAGAGAGAGAGAGAGAGAGAGAGAGAGAGAGAGAGAGAGAGAGAGAGAGAGAGAGAGAGAGAGAGAGAGAGAGAGAGAGAGAGAGAGAGAGAGAGAGAGAGAGAGAGGAGTTTTGTTTGACAAGGATTATGTATATGTATATATAATACGCAATTGCTCTAATAACCCTTTAATTTGGTGACATGCTTAAGCAAGACATTAGATCTAGTGCAGAATGAACACCATTAATCTATTTCATATTCCTTAGTAGTATAAGTATTGATTTTTTCCATCACTTAACAAAACTTTTACAACCGCTTTCTTTAGATTAGAAAGGATCAGCTGTGATATCAAATTACGTATTGTCTTTTTGCTTGTTGTTCCTTTGATCACAATAGCTTGTGTCATATAGCATAGCTTAACTTCAAACAATCTCGATACGTATATTTCTCAAAGTGTGCCAGCCATCGTACTAATTAACGCGTTGCTATGTTGAATAGGAACACCTGCGTTACAGCCAGACGCTTATCTACGTATATACCTGTGTGATGGTATTGTCCTATGCTGCAGTGAGGTAAAAATAATGGTAGAGAGTATAATGGTGATCAGGAATTACGCACTGGTCTATGCTGCGTCTTATTGTGTTTATGTACACATAAAGAGGAAATTTTAACTTAGGCCATCTAAGACCACGCAAACTTTTACTTGTTTCAATTTGAGAAATAAGTCTAGCCCCCCCCCCAACACACGCATGGAGTTCAGGTTTAAGTTGAGGTCAAAGTTTATCAGGATTTTTGTTCGTGTGTGTGTGTGTGTGTGTGTGTGTGTGTGTGTGTGTGTGTGTGTGTGTGTGTGTGTGCGTGTGCGCGTGTGTGTATGTGCCTTTGCTGTTTGTGCTCCATCATGAACACGGGGCAAGAAAGATCCCAGACGGCACAGGAAATTACCTTTGATATTCATTCCTAGGAGAAGAATTTCAGACGTTGAAAATAAGATAACTTAAAATTTTTCTTGTAAGCAAGGCAACATCAAATTTTTAGTTCTTAATGGTTTACGGAGCCATATAATATTAACCCATTTGTTGCAGTGCCTACTCATTAAACAAACAATCAATCAATTCATCGTGATTGTTATGTATACTTAAAGACTAGCATCTCTTCATACAAACTCACAATAGCATGAAAAGATACTTGCAGAACACAGCATCAAACCTTAACACATGAAGAAGGAGTTGTATCGATGGACAAGTAGTGAGGTGATGAGAGTGAGTGTGTCCTGAAGAATGAGGCAAGGCTGGTAGAGCAATGAGCGACAAGATTCGTGGGGAGGCAAATATAAGTCACGGGTGCCAAGATGAAGTGGATTGGGTTAGGGAAGCCCGAGGAGGGATGGTGATGAGGCAGACGGAGGGAAGGAAGTAATTGTGAGGGGAACTATAGGATACGTAGGAAACGAGACCAGACTAAGATTTTCAGTATGATTCTCCACCTAGAAACCTAGAAACACAGATTCATTATGTTGGTCCTTATACTCCTAGACATAAGGAAATCAATACCTGATGATAAAGTGATAGATAAAGTGAAGCAAAGGTACATAATTAATAGTTGTTTGATGCTGTTATAAAATGTGATATATAGGTCCCAACGCACGCATCCCGTAAAGGACACACCAGGAGCTTTATGGAAATAACTAATGCGAGGGAAAAGACTGAGCTTGATGCAGTGCACACAGATGATGCACATGAGACAACATTGTTATGGCCAAGACTAATGGCTGGTTCTGGTTACTGTATATAGGCATTATGGTGAAACTCCATTGTGTTGGTGTGATTTTGGATATATGCACACACACACACACACACACACACACACACACACACACACACACACACACACACACACACACACAGAAGTATGAACGATACAGCACAAAGTCGCTATTTAGTAATACTGATGAGTGGCGTGTGAGGTGCAGTGGGGATTCTTATCCAAGATTTACTTTTTATTTTTCTATTATTTTGTGTTTATGTCCTTAACCTGTGGCGCCGGTAGGCTTAATGGAGGCGTTAGATGATCGGCCTCCGCCCGTTAGTAGCGCAAGTTAATTTTTTTTTTAAGTGACGCTTCTTTTCATGCTGTCCGTGGAAGCTCCTCGTGCATATAGCTTTGCAGTCCTGTCTTGTCGAGGATAGTGTTATGGCAGCATATGGGTGATCTTTTACCACTCGGCGTTTTTACCAAAGAAAAGGGGCCAGCCCTTGCCAAGATTCGAATTCAGGACTCTGAGCTCGTCTGCCCGACTACTAGCCACTAGGCCACCACCTCTCCTATTTCCTCTTATTTTATTTACCCATATTACATGACTTTTTTTTTATCCCGCTCTCCCATTCTCTTCCATCTCTTTCATCTCATAATCTTTGAATTTGTCTTCTCACCCACTTCCTCCTCTTTCTTTCTCCTTCTTTTTGTGATATACTTTCCATTAAATAAAGACAAAAGATAAACCCTGGTATGGTTGTCTTTCACGACATGTGGGTTGAGTAGCTAAGCCTCCAGGGTACTGAGTCTCAGAAAACAGCGTAGAGGTAAACAAAAGAATGCCCTGAAGGGAAGGGAAGGAAGAAGTCTGGCATCATTCCAGAATATCTCCTCCATTGCGGTGGTCTTCCATTCAGCTGCCGCAATGTGTAACAACGTAACCTATCATTCCACTTCATTCAAAAACCGCTGCAGGTCATCTTCATTGAATATTGCATTTTCTATCGTATAAAATTTTTGTATATTTTACTAATATACATTTAATTCCCTTAAGTTCGATGTCACGTTGTACTAAGAGGGACAGCAAGACCGAATTCAGAACTCTCTCTCTCTCTCTCTCTCTCTCTCTCTCTCTCTCTCTCTCTCTCTCTCTCTCTCTCTCTCTCTCTCTCTCTCTCTCTCTCTCTCACACATACACACACAACGTGGGTCACATATCAAATTTTCAGCACATAACTTTGTATTAAATCTTCATTTTGCATTTGACTTGTAAATATTGCTATTTTGTCAAACAAGTCAAAAGGATTGTAATGAAGCCTTAAGTTTATGAATTGCATTTGACTTTGTCCTTTGTAGACTTTGACGAACATATGTTAAACTCCTTCAGGTTGATGAGGCTATTCAGGGCATTTCCAAGCTTCCAGTATTCCAACTATTCATTACTTGAGTGAGACTCGATGGCTTCAGCTGATGACTATACTCTGTCCCACCAATTGTGAACCTCAAGCGCTATGCATATAGGGATGAATACATTGTTGACATTATTGCGTATTCACAGTAATGTACGTGTCTCCGATATACACGTGTTTGAATGCCACACTTAAACTCGCAATACCTCTTCCCAATCCCATCTGAGTAGAGTTGTGTGCGCAATGTCGGTGTTGTCTCTAGGCTGGGTTCGAGAGGGATGTGAAGAGGGTGCAGCAGAAGAGCCTCATTAGTAAGTCCTTATCAAAGCTGATAGTGGGCAGGTGGCGGATGTTGCAGGTTATATGGAGTTGGTGAAGCCTTGCCTCACCACAGCTTGAGCCGTTTCAGAGAATTACAAAATCTACACGGGTATCATGGCTTAATTATGCCTAGATTATTAGCCGTTCATCCTGCTGTGATAAAACAGGAATAACCATGTGATACTGAACGTTTCAATTGACACCATAATAATAGGGACATGTAGCAGTAAAACGCGGTTCTAAGGCTACAGATCTGTACAGAACTGTAGCTTTTAACCTGCAATTAAGTGGGTGTTGATGGCTCTTGTAATCACGGGATCAACCTCGCAAAGTCATGAAAGTAATAGTGGTGAGGATTACGACGAAAGTTAATAAGCGTTTTAGTGAGACTGAGAGAAAGGTTATGCCGGTATTACAGGGGAAAATTTCATTAAAACTGTTACATAAGGTATACAATAAGACTCCATTAATGTAGTTGCGTTTTTTTCTTGCTATATGTGGCGATAGTCACAAGGCAATTTCGTTAACCGTCACAGACAACTTTGGAAATCGTTTAAACTTTACCAAAACCTTCCTGTAATTTCAATATACAAGAAGAGTCTCAAGTTATACAAAACATCACCTCTTCAGACAGCCAAAGTTGTTCAAAGTTGGAGCGTAATAGAATATTAATGAGATTTTGGGAGCGTGTATCATAATGGGTTGGGTATCGAGCGGCGCCAGCACACCATTGACCCACGGGACTCATGGAATCAATATTGAGTTTCAGTGTCATCGTCGTCATCGTTGTTGTTGTTATTGTTGTTGTTTCTGTTGTTGGAGGTACTCTTGTTGTAATTGTTGTTGCTTTAAGTGCTGTTGGTAATACTGTTGTCTACTGTTGTTTCTGTTTGTTCTCCTGTTTCGCCACACACTTCCTTGTCTCACAATGCATGCTTCGAATCAATAAAGTTGTTCATTCGGTCTTTGTTCTGGAATATTGATATCTCGACTGAATGATTTCTGTTATTTTTTCAATGCTTTTCGGATAATATAAAAAATAATTTCTCCCGGTACAACGAGGGAGTCAAACATACTTGAGTGTATTAAGTAATGCGTAAACATGCCTTGTTCTCTTGGCTCTCACAAACACGTCGATAACCTCACTGCCTTACTAAATGGTAGGAAATAAAGAAAAGAAAATGCTGAATTGAATCCAAAGGTTATTTTATCAAATTTTCATTCCTGTCTCCAACCACTTGTAAATCGATAAATATTTAAAAATAATGTTTTCCTTTGTGCCAACAATGGATTTTTCGCGATTTCTGCTTTCCTGATAAACCTTGTGTGTGATGAGAGAGAGAGAGAGAGAGAGAGAGAGAGAGAGAGAGAGAGAGAGAGAGAGAGAGAGAGAGAGAGAGAGAGAGAGAGAGAGAGAGAGAGAGAGAGAGAGAGAGAGATAGGTGGTGGATAGACAGAAAGGCATAGATAGCAAGGGACATACGAACACACACACGACAGAGAGTCGCCATGCTGTTAGAAAATATTTATAAGATCACTCGTTCTGCAGAAGCCATTGACGCAAAAATGTTCTGTTATAAATTTGTCACCAGATCGTGTTTTCGCGTCACCACCTCACAAAGGTAAATTTTACTATGCCATTATTCTTAGGTATACATAAAACAATACTGCATTAGTAACCGAGTTCCTTTCTTCTAGTATATATTGATCAAAATATGTAATTCATATATAATAATGTACAGCTTTGTTGTTGTTGTTATTGTTGTTTATATTAGAGAAGTTACGGGAATGGGAATCAAGGGAACATGTAAGGTAGGTCAGAAGAAAAAAGTTTTGGGAAAATGAAGGCTTTACGGTTGGAAAATGCCCGATCTATTACTTTTTTTTTCACAAAACTTGCGTGAGCTATTCTTTTCACTTAATGTCTTTTTTATTTTATCGTGAATGTAAAATATACTTTTTTTTCCTTCTGAGTAACACTGCATTGAGTTGGAATGACGCACCGTCTCCCTGGCCTCTCCAACACCTTGCTATGTTAGACCTTTGCTGATACTTTGTGCCCAAATGAAAACTGAGAAAGGAGATTTTTCATTTCTCACACAAACGAAAAAAATAACTGCTCCGGTATAGTGAGAGCAAACACACATACCATCACATTAATTAGCAGCGTAACGATACTACATCCATTGCCACACAAAACACAAACTACTATTACTTTCACACACTTTGTCATTCATGGACAATAATGCTTTCTATAAAACCTCAATCTACTATAAATGAAAAGCATATTCTTTGGACAAAGGACACAAATGTAGAAATTCATTACGAGGTCAGTTACGCAAGTGTGTATCATTGTCGAGGCAAAGTGATGGATGGAACCCGTAATGTATTGATTTCGTGTCTTGAAAAGCGATGGAGGTGGAAGGTCAGTCTCCATACCTTTCTTTGCACATCATTACTTCGTGATGCACGTGCGTGAAGTTTGTGAAGTTGTGAAAACCACTCCTTTAATAATAAACCAAAGAAGTATAGACGAACATTGTTGTCTCCTTTTCATCCGAAGATAGAAAAGTTAGGAAGAAGTGGAAAAACCATCTGCATCGAAAGTTAGTAGAGTGAGTAGCAAAACAGAGTCAATATGGACGCAAACCTCAAGGGGGTGCGCCGTGTGCTGCTCAAAGCCAACGGTATCGACGTAATGGCCACTCGGTCATTACCTTGGCTGATCCAGAACGGTGATGATATTGGTAATCCATCGCCGCTGCAGGAATGCGGCCGCGTACCATACCAAGAGTAACTGGCCATCATGTTTCTTGTACCTTCATTGGAAATGTTGGTGTTCACTCCAACTGCCTTTCTATTCAGCAGTAACAGCAATAACAGCAGCAGCAGCAGCAACATGAAGAAAAAGAACAACAAAAAACAAGAACAAGAATAACAAAGTCACTAGTACATTAGTAATTTATCTAAGTTGCATTTACTATAGCTTGATACTACACTGGCTTCACTTCTGATCTGTCTCTAGAACTACCATCATCACCATCAGTCACTATATAACAGCATATGATTAGGTGTTAATTGTTAATGGTTAATCGACAGTTGGTGTTTCTTGTACAACAGAGAGAAAGAAAGAGAGAGTGTATGTGTGTAAAGATAGAATAGAGAATGTTACAACCCTTTCCTTCTTTCTTCTTTCCTCCATTATTCACCTTCCCTTTCCCAACTATTGCATCAAGTTTCCTCCTCGTATCACTTATTCTTTTCTGTGTGTGTCCTTCTCCCATCAAACGACCCATCCCATTGATAATTCACTCCCCATCAACTATATACTTTCGCATTCCCCTGACCGGCTCTACTACTACCACCACCACCACCACCACCTTTACAGCATGTTTCATATTTCATCACTCCTTTCATGCTGACCACTATCTATCAACAGGACTTCTTATTTACGGCACCTCCTTTCGCATTGCCACTGATGGAGCTGCACTTTACTTCTCACTAACATTATGCATTCCACATGTCCTCTTATAGTAGAAGTAGTTAATTAATATCATAAATAACGAAAAAATGTGGTGGTACGTAAACAAATATTGGAGTGAAAATGGGAAGGATTGAATCGTTACTTCTGTTGTTATAATACGTAGATTCGTCAACCTCCTGGAACGTAAAAAAATATGTTATACCTGTATACTCCATAAGGTATTTTGAACACACTCCGCCCCGTCTTTTCATTTTCCTACAGCCAATATTACCTCGTGTCGGAAGCCCGCGAGGCTCTTTGTCAATAAGACGCAACCATATATTGAACGCCAATCAGGATACTTCATTCACTGTATGTCACGGATGCGGGAGAGGAAAGGTGATCAGTCTGTGTGTGTGTGTGTGTGTGTGTGTGTGTGTGTGTGTGTGTGTGTGTGTGTGTGTGTGTGTGTGTGTGTGTGTGTGTGTGTGTTGACGCAGTTGTAAACACACACATGCACACACACAAATACACAAACACACCCCCACACACACACACGCCAAGCAAACCAACCAACACACAAACACATACACATTTTCCATCAGCCCTTTGCTACTCGACGCGGTAAATGAAGAAACTTTTTTTCCGCGATTTTCCCAACACGAGAAGAGTCTGGCGCCAAAGATAAGTTGGGTCGTGAACACTGACAGGGTTCACATCATCTTTCTGCCATCCTTTCTCCCTTATTGCTTTTCCTCCCTCATTTTCTCCCTCATTCTCCCTCCTACGTACTCTGAGATATCCTGTCCCGCTACCTATATAACTCTGACGTGGGTTTTTCATTTCTGGGAAGGATCCTTAATTGGGTTTAATAGAGAATAATAGTTAGTAGTGGCAGTCATTGTTTTCATAATGGAGTTGGATGATGATGATGATGAGGGTGGTGGGGTGCAGTGTTATTGTGTAGTGTGTGTGTGGGTGTGTGTGGGTGGGTGGGTGTGTGCGCGCGAGAAGGGATGAAATGTGATACTCATGCCATTATTTGCAAATGACCTAATAAAAACTAGTAATCAAATAGCATTCTGTCTGTGTATTTGTATATCGTCAACCCTCATATTCTTTTACATTGCAACATTAATATCTAATGGTGAAGCAGATGATTATTAAACGAAACAAAACACTTCCCGCATTGTTTGTAGTCATTCAGTGAGCTTTGGTCCATACACAACCCGTTAGCATTGTATCTATAATATATAAGGTATCATAATTATCTTACTTAGTTTTGCACCATCTAGTAAAATCACATATAATGATAATTAGTTTCAGAGACAGTTGAAAGCTTGAATATTATGTACATCCGAACAGTTCAGTGACCTTGGCTTGAACAAAGGCCAATTATACGTGCCATCGACAACACAAGCCATTATAGATTTTCGGTAATGTATCAGCTGCCTGAAGCGGAGGCGATACAGTCCAACGGAGGAGGAACTTGGAGCATTGACATCGTGAAGGAACAATACTTTCAAACCCAACAACCTCAGACTATCAATGATAACTGGAGAAAATTACCGTGGGACAAAGTACTTCAGGTCCCAGCATATAGTATTAGTGAGCAAACACATGTTTCTACTCTAAGAGATATTGTATCAATTTACGCCTATCATTGGAAAAGATGATTCTATCAAAATCTATAATCTATTCTTATCTATTTTTGTTTCTCACGTACCAAAAATATCTCATTGATTGAACATCGATGTGGGTTGCGCACCAATAACGATCATTATAACGCAGGAAGGGACAGAGGAGGATCAAATTGAAGGGATGAACTTAAATGACGTCAGAATTATACAAGATAAGTACAGGAAACTACCATTCAGGTATTGAATTCCTTTAATAAACTAAAACTAAACAGGAAGATGAGTCCAATCATCGGTCATTCATCAAAGCTTTATGCCACTATTTTCATGTCTTTATTACACAGAATTTGCTCTAACACTTTGTTTCGTCCTAGTTCATCACATACAACTATCTCACGACCATACAACCTATCCATTATTACATGGGTCTGTAGCCCAACGTTTTGGTTCCTTGTGATTTACACGAATACATAATTTCAATCTGAAAATTACACACATCTATTCTTCCCTGAATAATTTCACAGAGCTTAGTGGTTATCTTGGCAGCTTAAAACGTCTTTCATGAGGATTCGATCCCATCAATGGAACACCTACATGCCCAATGCTCTATTAACCTTATTCCTCAGTTGTTTGGTGCAAACTTTTTATTGAAGGCTCATCATTATAAACTTGCAAATTTAACTTGTTTGTTTACCCGTTCAATTATTTTTCCTTTAATTCATTGTATTTCAGTATCATATTACGGGGTCATATAATGTCTCGTATTATATATTATACTATTCTCTATCAATTAATTATTATCATAGTTGTATAAGAAAGGTGCAAAAAACAGTGGTACATTTACTTTTCTAAAATTGTAGCATTTCTTAGAAGGGATAATTTTCTTCTCCCAGTTCTTCGATTCAACTAGTCTCTATATATAACTTTTCCTCATGTTGTATTCATGAATCATTCCATTATGGTCTCAAGGCTTCGTTGTCTAGTAAATTCATCGAAGGTATTATAGTTTTTTCTATGTGGTTTACTACTTGTTGTTCAATGAATTATAGATTTACTGTTACGCTTCTTCATCACACCTTTTTTTACACTTTCATCCTCTACTTGCGTTTCTTCAATACTCGCATGTCTTCCTACGCCTTCCGCAAGTCGATATAAGCTCGTCTGTATTTATGTTTGCTACTGGTTGAGTCTTAATCGTCAGCATGGCCGAGCATTTATTCAACATTCTCAAACATTCATAACATGTAACCAATTCTATACTAACATTAATAGTTATTTACACTTCAATTTAGTATTACTTATAATTTTTGTTCATATGGAGGATTGAGACATTATAGATGCCTTCTGGGTAGACACAGCTATTATACAAAGCACGAATCAAACTTGTGGAAGTGTTCCTTATTGAACATACAAGAGCTAACTGTAATAAGTCTGTAGGGATACAAGACAATTTAAATTTGATGATGGAATTAGCAAACAAAAAGAACGCTGCATCATTAACTGACAACCTACATGTACGTCTATTCTAAGAATGTTCTGCTGTTCCTTTGGAAGAATATCAACCACAGTGTTTATAAAATACACAAACAAAAATGTAAGTAACTTTTCTTTGCCATTTCAAGTTTGATACAGACTGAAAAAAAAGCTAATAGTCAGTGCACATTGTCCATATGATTACTGTCTGTTATTAATTGTGACATAATCGGCTATTTTGAAATATATGAACAAGGTGGGAAAAAAATAACTCAAGATAAACTAAGATGTTCCTACAGAAGGTGGAACCCAAGCTAGCTAGTTACCCTTTCCAAGACAGAAGTAATGACATTCCCTTACAAGACCACATGCATAAGCGTTTGCCTCCCCTGTGTTACTGTGCAGTGACCTAACACTACTGCCGGAACGCGAGAACAAAGGTCTTCCTGAAGGGTGGGGACTGAGTGGACGCTCATACATTAATCACGCTGGACGACAGATCCGTCTCCGCCCACACTACCTCCACTAACCTAATCCTGCAGCCTCTACATAAGCCTAGGAAAGCCTCTGGGAACCCCACCAGATGAACAAAATCAGCCTTCATCAGCTAGTGGGTGCATGGGGTAGTTAGTTAGTTAGCACCACAGCAACACGGACAACCATACCAATCCATACACTTAAAAAGAAAAATAGTAAAAAAATTAGATGTCATGTTTATCTTGTTCATATGATTGATTTTCATTCTGGTTTTTGGCTTCCATTAGCTTCATGTTTTATCTCCCTTACAGAGTTGTGCTTTTATCTCCCTCACTCAGCATTGCATCATGTGTTGACTCCTACTGTTTGGCTTCCGGGTTTCTTGGTAGTTTTATCGATAATCGTCAAACATTGCGTGTGGACCATTTCGTTGAGTTGGGATGTCATGATGATCCGCGGACTCAAGGATCACTGAGTTAAACTTTCATTACAGACACATTTTATGAGGTTTTGCTTTTATCTTTTCTTCAAATTCGTAATATTTGTTCTGTATGTTGTCTGTTTATCTTTGATCTGATTAGCCTTCTGTTCAGGGTAACCTCCTCAACTTTGCCGACGGAAAAATAAAATCTTGAGCGGTTATTGTCTCTCACTCGTTAGTGTGCAGAGTATTATGAGTTAAGCCAAGGTGTCATAGTGCAATATACCACTGTGGAAAGGCTCAAAACTCATGTTAGAAGGCGTTGATGGATTAAAAAAAAATTAACTGACTTTAACTTCGAAACTTGATGCTTCTTCTTCCTCTCTTTCACCAACAAGACACTGTAATATGTAAAGATTTGTTTTTCCGTTTTAGTATGAAGATCCAGGTATATTATGGCAATAGTGGGCTGTGGGGTTAGATATTTTTGTTCCTGTTCTGATTACAAGCCTACGAAACAAACTTTTAGTCTTTGGGTTGAAACTAATATACAGGTCGTTGGATAGTTATAACACATTTCTAATTTTATATATCTTGTTCCTATAATTGATTGCTGAACCAGTGAACTCGTGGGAGCCATTCAACCAACCAACCACCCACCAGCCCCTCATCTCCCCCTCATAAAAAAGCCTGGATGCTATCAAATAAATAAAGTGGTCAGGCTCAGGGTTATCTCCTTCCCTCCCCTCGAGACCTGGCAGGGGCGTCTCATAATGGGCGGGCGGAACGTGCACATCCCGCCCACAAAACAAGAGATCACCCAAGGATAATCTCCCGGGGCTGATAACAAGTAAAATGAGGGAAGTGTATAAGCTCTTGAGAGAGAGAGAGAGAGAGAGAGAGAGAGAGAGAGAGAGAGAGAGAGAGAGAGAGAGAGAGAGAGAGAGAGAGAGAGAGAGAGAGAGAGAGAGAGAGAGAGAGAGAGAGAGAGAGAGAGAGGAGAGAAGGCGGGATGTGTGTGTGTGTGTGTGTGTGTGTGTGTGTGTGTGTGTGTGTGTGTGTGTGTGTGTGTGTGTGTGTGTGTTCAGAAAAAAAATCATGAGATCCCGAGGCAATTTTGCTAATGACTACAACATATGTTCATTAATGCAACGTGGAAAGAGACACCTGATTATTAGCTAATTATGCTCTTTTGAGGATTTGGAGCAGGGAAAATAGGACAGGAATAATCTATTTTCTAAACAAGGCGACGGTCAAAAAGCAGATCTCAAATAAAAGAAGAGAGAGCTACAAACACTGAAGGCAAGAGAGAGAGAACAAAAAGAGATAAAAAGAAAAAAACCCGAATCTTGCATAGAAATTGACATACAAACAAGAAGTTGACGAAAGGCAAAACACATAGAGCCAAGCTTGAACCGCTGTAAAGGTTGTGTGGCCGAGATGTAAAAGTATTGACCAAGCAACACTTCGGCAAATAATCCGTAACTTTACAATTTCCTAGAACGCTTTCTTCCTCTGTGGATTATGTCGGAAAACAGTGTAAGAAAATACTGCATCGTTGAAATATCTGATACTGCTTTTCTTTTTACTTTTTTCTTCGTTTTACTCTCTGGTGATCGATGTTGCAGATGTCGAGGTTCTGGGTCTTGTGTACTACGTCGTTGTTTGGGTTGTGTTGTTTACGGCTGAGTCCCGCGTGTTTGCTGCAGGGATGGAAACGAAAATTCCACTGTGCACGGGAACGAAGAGATGAAGATACAAAATAAAATCCTGAGAGCTTTCAAGGCTGATTGTATTATTTGACATGCATTATTTTCATTGATTTTTTATTCAAATTTCTTGTTTATTATTTTATTTATTCCATTCCACATTAGCCTCTTCAGTGCGTATGAAAATATTCCTCGCACACACACACACGCGCACACGCACACACTTTTCATCAACCATCACTCACAAAAAAGGTAATTGCCTCCACACACAATGCTCCACAATCTCCAACCACTTTCTTCACAACTCCGCACGTCACATATTCCATTTGTTTACATAGTGTGTGTGCAAAGTATCACATACGCCTTCCCTTCTTATTTGATATAACAACAACTTCCTCCACACGGAAACGTAGACGAAAACAATGGAAGAAAGTAGGAGAAAGAGACATGATTTTTATTTTAGTGGATTGTCATAAATTTTTAACGTGAAATTGCCGATGACAGGACGCAGTGAATATACAGAAGTCCCTTTCTTCAGTTTGCAGTCGATGCTTCTTAAATAAACACGGATTTTTTTTATTTGACTCAGGAGGAATAACTGAATGTTGTTGCGAAGGAATGTACGATGATTACACGGAATACAAACTCACGAAAAATATAGTGCAAGAAGAAAAAAAATCCCAAAAATTGTTAACTAGCAGAGAAGAGTTAATAAACAAATGAATATCGATTGTCAGAAGTTGAACAACATATGTTTCACGGATATAAGTTATGGTATCACACACACACATACGGCCCACCCCCCCCCCACACACACAACAGCACAAAAAAAAACGCACAGAAAATAGGAAATGCCTTGCACCCACTTGGAGCGAGTGGAGCTTCGTCACTGTCAGGACATGCTCTCCGTCTTCCCTTGAACATTTCCGAGGCTACATCAAGGAGCCATAAAGTTACGCTAAGATTACGTCGTCAGTGTGAAGCCTTGGATGGCAGAATGAACGATGAGGGGAAACGAAATTGAGTTGTTTAGGTTAGTATAAAGGTTAGTATAAGTTTAATGTTAAAGACAGCTAGAAAAAAAAAATCATTAATTAATGTGATATTTCAGAGGATGATTTGAACCCCCGTCCCTTGTATAGATGTAACGTAGCACATGATTTTTTCAGTAAACTGTCAACCCCATCTGTCAACCATCCACGCACGCACACGCCATATGTAAAATTCGAGAGAAAAAAGTGAGATAAAAAAAAAAAGAGAGGAGAGAAAATAAAAGAGAGTTAGAGAGATAGAAAGAGAGCGAAAAAAAAATCTGACGCACAGCAGCGAAAATATACAACATAAATGGTTCTGGTGATGCTTAAATTTTGAATATTTCTGCGGTGTTGGTACTAGTCTAGACGGTGCACACAGTTTGAGATGCGGCAGACATAACAAACACAGCAATAACTATCCTATCCTGTGTTCCTTTGCAGAGCTGTCGGCGTGTTGCAGCGAGGGGGCGGCTGGGTTGCGTCCCATCAACATTACAGTGGTACGGACATCCCCAACTTCTGTTCGCGTTACCTGGACCCGGCCTTCGATACAGCCGGTCAAAGTATGAGATCACCTACAAGCCTACCAACGCCAAGTGAGTTTTGCATTGCATGGATACAACTAGTCCAATACTTCCACACTCCCTTAATTTGTCAATGAGCACGTTCCTCCAAATCAAATCAGTCACAAAATCAAGCTTTTAATGAAATAACTGGTCATATCATTGAATTGGATCCTAACTATTTGCTTCCCTGGTATTTTTGACACGGCTCCCTCGTCAGTGTAATGCCTTGTCGGGGCACTGCAGCTTTAGGTGTGGCTCGTGAAAGAAGATGAAAGGTGTATGGATGGATGGAGAGAGAGAGAGAGAGAGAGAGAGAGAGAGAGAGAGAGAGAGAGAGAGAGAGAGAGAGAGAGAGAGAGAGAGAGAGAGAGAGAGAGAGAGAGAGAGAGAGCAAAAATATTTACCGACCAACCGACCGAATGACAGACAAACAGCCAGCCAACTAGCCAGCCATACAGACAAACACAGACAGACAAGACACAGCCAGCCTACCTGCCAGCCATACATACAGACACACAAACACACACAGATAGGAAGAAATCAAGGGTGGTGACAAAGGAAAAGGGGGATGGTGATAAACTTTTGACACCTTCCATAGTTATGAAGACAGACCTTCCCTCTACTTGACTCTTCACACAATGACCATCTGTTACAACACTAATTGATGTCCTCACTTTTAGTTTGCTCTCCATTATGTATCTTTGTTGCTTATGCTCGTCTTCCTCCTCCTCCTCCTCCTCCTTATCCTCCTCCTCCTCCTCTTCTGAATATAACTGAATTCTTACGCAACAATTAATTTCAAGAGCTTATACGACCCTCTCTCATAAGGAAAATATTTATGTATTACTATTCATTAAATTAATTAATCTACATACTAAATTGAAAGGAAGAAGATACATATTGCACTGCAGAGGCGAGTAATTAGACCGTTGTTGCTCTAAGGCCACGAGACTAATTATATCAGTGAAATAATTATTGATCATTACGAAAGCAGTAAGAGTTATGTAAGAAGAGTTGAAGATAAATATGTATTACCAGTTAGCCAGAGTTTTGAAAAGGATATATTATGAGGAGACTGTCTTATTTTACTCTCTCTCTCTCTCTCTCTCTCTCTCTCTCTCTCTCTCTCTCTCTCTCTCTCTCTCTCTCTCTCTCTCTCTCTCTCTCTCTCTCTCTCTCTCATTATTATCCTTTACCGTAGTTATGTTTATCTTATCCACGTCCTTCACCTTTCTATTCCCTTCCCTCTTCAAACCTTTTTTTGGTCCGGAATAAATAATCAAAATTGGTAAAGTTAGCGTTCATCTCCCGCATGAGGTGCCAGACTAGCATCCTCTCTCTCTCTCTCTCTCTCTCTCTCTCTCTCTCTCTCTCTCTCTCTCTCTCTCTCTCTCTCTCTCTCTCTCTCTCTCTCTCTCTCTCTCTCTGGCTGACATACAAAGATACACAGATAGATACTTGCAGATAGAAAAAAAGTCAGCAGGCAAAAAGCGAGAAATAGAATTAACACACACACACACACACACACACACACACACACACACACACACACACACACACACACACACACACACACCGGAGGGAAAAAAACACATTATGAAGGTGCAATAAATCCACAAAAGAAAGGAAAGGAAAAGGAAAAGGAAAAGGAAGAAGAGGAGGAGGAGGATGGAGAGAGGGAGAAGGAGGAAGAGGGGGAAGAGCGTTGGGAGGCTGGGGTTAAATGTATAATATCACACAGAAAATGGACCAGTGTTATGTTACTCAAGGCAAATATTGACTTCACATACGATCTGTAATCCCTTTAAAGGTCTGTGCACTTAATGCCTCTCTCAGCGGTGAATTCTGCGGCGCACACATGGACGGCGTTAAAGATTCTGGTTTGCCTTCCAGATAGCAAGCATTCGTGTGTGCGTGTGTGTCTGAGGTAAGATTGGAGAGCCTTAATAAGGTTTCCACTGGGTGCATGATGTCGGGAACAAACAAATAAACAAACAAACACCATCCTTGACTGAGAAGATATATAGATATGTATTACGTATAAACTATATTCTCCCATACTGCCTCCTTCCAATAGTTGTTTCATCTTCTATCTTCACCTCCTTCCTTCCGCTCCCTTGCCACTTGCACGGAGCGGATTTACTATTATACGAGAGAGAGAGAGAGAGAGAGAGAGAGAGAGAGAGAGAGAGAGAGAGAGAGAGAGAGAGAGAGAGATGGTGATGGTGATGATGATGATGATTAACACTATGATCGCCTTCATATTTTAATTGCCTTCTGCTATAATCTATATCGTGAGCTTAAACTTGGCCCGTGTATCAGGAAGGCTTAGGAGAGGCTTAGCAGTGATGTGTGAGCAGAGGAGTTAAGCGGCAAGGAAGGATCAGGCGAAGGAGGAATCAAGAGGAATACGATAAAGAAAGTAAAATAAAAAAGTTGGTGATACTTAGAAGGAGCTTTTAGGAAAATTCTCAAAAAGACAGGTAGAGAGGCATTCATACATACATACATACATACATACACATACATCGACAAGATACAGACGGCCAAACTGACAGATAGATACATACATCGACACAAAAAACGTAGATAGACAGACAAACAAGTAAACATATAAATAACCACACACGCGCACACACACACACACACACACACACACACACACACACACACACACACACACACACACACACAAACACACACAAACACACACACACACAAAGGGAAACAATACACTGACAGACAACAACGGTAACAATCCCAGAGGTAGAAAGGTAAAGCAGTGTTCCAGCCCACGCCAGACTAACATGCCTCAGGTTACAACAACTTGATATCACGGATCACCCAACAATCTGAGGACGCAGCCACCATGTCGCTTATCGTGGGTTGACCGTCTCGTCTCGCTCATGAATACTAAGTTTCTCTCTGATTTTGTTAACGTAATCCTCCTTATTTCTTGATGATAGTCCTTTCCGTTGATTCCTGACACGTATTTCATATTTTAGCAATGGCTCATGACTCCTTTCGATAATTTTCCCGCCTTAATTAACCTGTCTGTGCTTACTTAACTGCCTCGTACCGTTCTCGTTTCTCTATCAGGTTCCTGCGTCAAATAAAACTTTCCTTCCTGTGCGCTTAACCTATTCATGGCACAATGTCACTTCTCTTTCTCATACATTTATTCATACACCTCTAATATATCACTTCATACTTTGCCATTTTCATGATTTCCCTGCATATCCAAGACGGGTGATAATTTCCTTTCCTTCTTCTCTTTACTTAACATTGAAATACCGTCTCCTCATTCCCTTTACGACATTCGGAAATATCTCCATCACTTTTCTACACATGGACACCTCCTACCTCGCTGTCCTGTCGCAACTTATATCTATCTGTCTTAATGTTCGGCAGTCGCCCGCTCAACGGTGATTTACAAGGGTTAGAAGTGCTCTTGTCAGGGGTTGTCGGTGAGATTCTCTATTCTGAATAACACCTTTGTCCTACTGCACCACATATCACTGTCAGGAAGATGGCGCGCGCGACTCTCCTTCACACCCAACACTTCTATCAACGTGACTCAAGCAGCTCTTCGTTCTCTTTTTGGTTAACATATTTCAGAACACGACATACAAGTTATGATGGAGTGAATCTCTCTAACTTCAGGGGAAGAGTTCTGTGGGAAGCTTGAAACCAGAGATCCGTTACTTTTCAAAATTTATGGTTGAGATGTTGGAGACAGTTGGACCCAGAAAAAAAGTTAAGGGAAAATCTTTACTTTCAGTTCACCGGAATGGCACAAACAGGAAGACCGAAACCTGACGGCACGGTCTTAAACTTTTTACTGAAGTTTTCATAGTTAAGATTTGTCTGTACTTTTCTTCCTTGCTTACCTTCCCTTCCCTTCTGGCTACATCATACAAAAAGTACATGAGGTGATTGTACGGGTTTTCGAATCTCTCCTACGAGTTCCAACACTACCTACCCTGTTCAAAGCTAACTATACATTTACGTAGATTGTCCCTATTTTAACGGTGAGAAGACAAAATTTTATAATAACAATAACTGTGAGCCTTCCAATTTTACTTTAAAGGAGAGTTTGTAGCGAAAACTTCTTGAATAAGTAATAGTTTAAATAAACATAAGCCTGAATATTTACAAGCTCAAGCAATGCAGTACTTAATAATTTAATGGCACTTCATCATGAAAGGCGTTGCACGGGATGTGGTGAAATCATATCACTTCTAAATGTACTGATTACAGAAAAAAAGTCTTTCCTGAACGAGGTATCGAAGATTAATAACTACATACCAGAATAATGAGATTATCCTCCACAGATTACACACCTCTGCGCTACACACACAGGTATATTACTGT
>JAPQNM010000043.1:508830-533830 GCA_029783475.1 Metacarcinus magister
ATTAATATTAATATGCTGCAATACGCGAACACCAAAACCAATTAATTTATCTTGGTACATACCTTGAATAAAAATAGTTATCCTTGCCTAATCCAGCGTGATGACTGCTCTCTCCTCGTCATATCAAATCTTTCTTGGTCTTTGTGGGTTTCCTTTGTTCCTTTCTCTCTGCAACCCTTGAGATGGTGGAGTTCCCTGGATGTGGATCTCCAGTTGGTGTTTTGCCAAGATAAAAAGAGCAGTTTTGAATAGAAATATATATATATATATATATATATATATATATATAATAAAAAAAAAATTTTATGTCCTGAACCTGTGGCGCCGGCAGGCTTGATGGAGGCGTTAGATGTTCAGCCTCCCCCCGTTAGTAGCACAGGTTAGATTTTTTAAGTGACGCTTCGTTTCTTGTTGAGAGGCTCATGCTGCTCGCGGAAGCTCCTCGATGCATTTTACGTTGCAGTCCCAGTCAAGGATAGTGTTATGGCAACATGTGCGTGATCTTCGGCCACTCAGAGGTATTACCAAAGAAAAGTGGCCAGCTCGTTGGTATGCCCCCCATGCTAGCCACTAGGCCACTGGGACGTTGTACAGTAAGCTACCAATTAGGTGTGTCTGTCTGTCTGTCTGTCTGTCTGTTTATGTCTGTGTTTATGTGAATGTGTGTGTGCTTGTGTTTGTTTACGTGTGCGTGTGCGTGTGCGTGTGTGTGTGTGTGTGTGTGTGTGTGTGTGTGTGTGTGTGTGTGTGTGTGTGTTTGCACCCATCAACAGCATGTCAGCCTGTCTCCACATCACACTGCACCACCAAGGAGGCTCAGTAGTGCAATGTAACTCGCATAGTAACCCGCATAACACCCGCCGCGCCACTCAATACCAGGTGCTCGGGAATGTTGCCTCTCCCCCTCCCAACACACCCTCCCTTCGGAACTGACGAGGACCTGTATGCATATGATCATTCCTCAGTATAGTTATGTCTCTCTCAGACTATGTAGTGATGCATGGGTACTGCTTCAAGCGATCCTTCCGATTACATTTGGTCCCCTGAACAATGAATAGCAAGGCAGGTGTTGTTATGGGGCTCACTCATCTGGGTGAGGAAGTCAACTTCGTGCAAAGTTATAACAACACAAAAAGGGATTTCATAAAACGCGCATAGTATTTCCGCTTACTTATGCAGAATCGATAAAACAAGGAGATGTACATTAAGAAGATATAATATACGAGGGAGTTGTGCTGGTAAATGAAATAGAAGTAGATGTACAGGATAAATTCATGGAAATGCCGCTTAAAGAGTGTAGTGATAGTACTTAATATTATGTGTCATGACCGAGAGAGTAACTTGAGCCATAGATTAAATGACTTGAACAAAATAGTCTGGGTTTTCCGTGGTTCGTTTGTAAGTGTGTTCGTCATTCGTAATACCTTCACTTATAAACATGAAGGATTAACCGAAAGCACCTGTAGAAGAAACTTTTTTTTTTCTGAATCCAAGAAAAGGTAGACATAAGTGTGCTACAACAGAGGACTAAGTAGCATTGCATTAGGCGGTGCGTGAGATATCATTCTGCACACAATATCAATCAAAATGCATTAAGATAATCTGACAAAAAAAAAATGAGGTACATTGCATATTATTGGAGAGGAGTTGTGGAATACTTGATGAACCATTGAGCTTGCTTGATAAATGAAGACTATGATGAATAGCAAAGAAAAATTCCTGAAAATAATTTAGATAAGTGCTTCGCGAAAAAAATCTAATAAATAACACATGATCCTCTGTGTGTGTGTGTGTGTGTGTGTGTGTGTGTGTGTGTGTGTGTGTGTGTGTGTGTGTGTGTGTGTGTGTGTGTGCGCGCGTGTTTGTGTGTGTGTGCGTGTGCGCGAGAGAGTGGGCGAGCGAGCTGGGTTAGCACGTTTCAAAGAGCAGGGAGCAGCAAAACATTACCACAAATCACTGTGAGAGATTGTAAACAAGGGTAAGGTGCGAGGGCGAACCAGACACGTTTTAACTTTAATAAAATACCAAAAGCAGATCCATCTCCATCCCATCCTACACCTTCCATCTTAGATTCCCTTTCCTCCCCACATCGTCCCTCCTCTCCTCCTCTCCCCTTCCGGTCCCTCCCTAGTCGTCATCCTCAGTGTGACCATTCAGACACGACAACACTCCTGGAAATATCTTTGTTTACATCGACGCCCCCTCGCTGGCCATCTGTGTTATGGATGGGTGAACACTGTTGGTCTGGAAAGCGTAAATTGAGCTCCACGCTATAAATATAACTGCTCCACGCTTCAAGTGACGAACGAAAGACTAGAGCATTCAAGGCAGCAACATCACTTTTAAGATCGCAACTCTAAGACTAGAAATAGTTTGAGATCTGTATCATGAAAAAACGTCATTGAATGTGGTGATAAAAAAGAAAATATTGGTATAAATGGATGTGTGTCTGCAATAACATATATCACAACAAATCGTAGTAATCAATAACACTAATAAGCACTAATAGGTTCAAATTCCTCTTTTCACTCTTTACCTTATACAGAGTGGGTGGTAGTGCAGTGGAGGCGGGGGGCGGGGGGTGGGTGGGAGGGAAGGGGGAAGAGGAACAATGGAAGAGAGAGAAAGGACAGAGACCGGGGCTTCCCTGTTCTGATTTGCTCGCGGGCGAGAGTTCAAAGGCTCTGTCATCTTAATTTAGAAAGTAATTAATTTCGGCTCACTATATATATGAACCTTTTCATTATGGTTATTACATATTAATTGTCCCCTTGTTCACATGCATTTTCGTTTCTTTTTATTTTCTCTTTGTAAGGAACATTCTTTCCTCTCTTTCTAATTTAAGTATTTTTGTAATTATGTCCATGCTGTCAATTCACGTACGCATTTGTTCCTACTCGTTATTTGTTTCTTCTGATTTTTTTCCTTACTTCTTCACTTTCATGTCCAATTTCGTATTTTTGTAATCAATTCTCATGTCTTTTCCTGTTTTCTCATTCCTTTTAAGAGTACGCGACGCTCTCTGTGTTGTCTCGCAGGAACAGTTATTCCAACATCACTAACAACCGCTAGTGGTCTTAAGTGGGCGGGGAAGGTTTACGTCGGCTAAAAAAGTGAAGAGAGTCTGGGTTAATTTTTGAGTATTTATCGTGGTAATTAGCAGCACCTGTTGGCTGATGCAGCACATATGAAAAGGTTGCATGGAACAAAGGAAAGTTAATTAACTTAAATTGCACCATAACAAAATAATAGAGGTGGTGAGTAGGCTTTTCCAGACAGAGAGAGAAAGAAAGGAAACAAAATCCGTATGTGTAAATTCACCATGGTCTGGAGGTTCACGTGCTGGACTCGTGATCATCAGCCATTACCCTCCACAGAAGAGCTCAGAATCATAAAGATAGATGAATCGGTAAGGTTGAGACCTCTCACACACCATATACACCCATCTTGCTCAAGGGTACAATAACTTCTCCCAAACTCGGCAGGTCCACTGCAAAAAAATTATACTAAAAGTGTTCCCCGACAAGACGCCCTAAGCCAGCGTGGCGTGGTATCGGCTTAACCCCTTCAACATGACCACTACATCCATGTCATGGCCTCCAGTCCCCAGCAGCGATGCAGCAATTGGCTAGGGCGGCGGCCAGACTTGCTCCAGAGCAGGGGCTGCTAAAAATCTCTGGATTTGGACACGCCGCCTTTGGTACTTTTACATCGACACACAATGTTAGAACACTAGCTAGTGAAAGTAGTCTTGGTGTGTTATTCGAAGAACTGGAAGGTTTTAAATGGGATATCATAGGCTTATTTGAGCTTAGAAGACACGGAGGAGAATTCTTATAACTGGATTAATTGGATTAATTACTTTGACCTGGTACACAGTTGTAACATTACTATATTCTTTCATGAATAATAAACACTAATGGTGATAAAGTCACTAAAGGTAACGTGAAATGAATATGTACCCGACTTTACTGGTCATTAACATCTAACAGATGTGTGTACTTTACTAGTCAATGGCAACTTATCTCTCGTGATGTCAAACAAACATTGAAAGGGGAAGCCAACCTGGCACCAGCGGGGACGGAATCAAGCTACGTAGGAGTTCACAAATATCTGAGTTTCTGTGTCGGAAGACTGATCACCTCATCATTTCTTTCGTCTTCACCTGGATCTTACTCCCTTTCTCGCTGCTGAGATGAATCACACTTTTCTCCCCTGCAGGTGGGGAAAGATCCGGATGCTGGAGCCTTACCAAGAGCCGTATAAGGAGGCGCCACAACAGCTCCTGCAGCACCGGCCCTCGTGTCCCATGGCAGACTCCTGCGGCCTCCCCATCAACTCCCTGAAGGTAGCTCCCTCGCAGGAGTCTTCCCCACAGCACCATCCCCAACCTGACATTACCTGATCTATTGAGCTGCTCAAAGACCCCATCTGTGAACCCGTTAAACCTGCCCGTCACCCCCTAACCGATCCCACACACAGTCCTGCCGCCCGGTAACTGCTTGAAACCTGTAGCTTGAGTTGTTAGTTTGTGTAGTTAAATATTAGTCTCCTCCGTCGTTGCAAACTCCCCTAACCGGAATGTTGCGCTCTCTCTCTCTCTCTATCTCTCTCTATCTCTCTCTATCTCTCTCTCTCTCTCTCCAATATTGCCTGAAGTCACAACCTGCTCCGATGTTTTCTATTTTTCATTATCCATGATGTTTGTTGCTTCCTTTCCCTTTCCTAATAAGTAACTGTCCTCACAACCCTCACTGCTTGTTCAGTGTTGCGTAGTTGATCACGAAACCAGACAAGTAGTACTGACATGTATCTTCCTTTACCGTTAACACTTGTTTTAACCAATCTTAATGGAATCTGTTGCGCATTATGATATAGATTTTGCAATATTTATGAACACATTTAAATTCCACTTCAGAAAAGACCCCACAACAGTATTTATCAATCATTCTTCAACTCAGACTATAATAGGATCGCTGCGCCAACACACACTCAATAATAACAATATAAAAAACACCACCAACAAGAACATCAAAGTGCTATGACATTTAATCAACTTTTTAAATATTTCTCTCCCCTCATCCCTCTCGTCCACTCCTGATCCCTAGCGTCCCTCCCTTACCCATTCTCAGCTGGAACACCTGAGTCATCGTCGGCTTCGCCAGAACTCTGTCTTCGTGGGGCGATCTCGTTCTCATAGCTTGGAGGTTCATCCGCCCCGACGCGTGAAAAGTGCTCTAAACCTGACCACACTGGTACTGCAGGAAAGCGAAGAGGAGGGTGCAATGGCCACTACATTCACCTAGTTCCCAAGACATTATACGTTTTCATCCATGGAGGAGGAGGTTGTTTCGTCAGGCTGATTGTTCACATTTTCAAGGACGCTCCCTCCATGACCCTCACCTATGATACTCAGGTGATTCTTTATGGTGACAGTATTCACGCCTATACACCACAGGACTTTAAAAAGGATCATTGTTTTAGTGCGCAAATGAAAAGCAGCGAACAGTCACGATGACAACGAGACAGTGAAAGTGACAAGTTAAACCAAAGGTTGAAAAACAAAAAAAAACGGTGACCAGAAATCTTAACACTACAATCCACACATCTAATCCATGTTTTGTGCCATCTTAGTAACTTTCCTACTTTCAGATCTTTGGAAACCCTTTCATGTGATGGTGGTGTTCCGATGAGGTGAGGTGATGCAGTGATGGAGAGAGACATTATGTAAGTACCCGTGAGGTGTTGAGTGACAGAAACACATGAAGGCTATCGGTGTGAACTTTAACTTCTACGCAACTGAAGATTAATGATCATAACACGTACTACTTGAACTGAATATTCCATTTTCTGCAACACCCTCAGTACTTCGACTCCCATTTCCGCTTTTTCAAAACTCTGCAGTTACCTAGTTAAAATATAGTTAGGAAAACAATCTATATATTCCAGATCTACATATATATGACTACGTTTAATATTTATTTGGTATTTTTTGTGGTTCATGGTGTAAATAATGATCTTGTTCACTTTTGACAAGTTGTATGAAGCCAAATGCTTCTGTATGTGTTCAGTGATTTTGGACCAACTTTCCTTATGCTTAAGTGAACATACCTTCCTGTAGTAGGCTTTGGTTCAGTACCTAACTGTAAACTGTCTTATATAAGCAAACATACTCCTCATATACAATATCAACAAATCTTCGTATAGCTATTTATTCCTTCCTGACCTTCGCCAAACAGGTAACTCTAATGTGCGTCATTCTTCCTTCCTATTCCTCCTTAACTTATCTTTTTCTTATTGCTCAATTCATTTACTGGGTGAATGGGTGACTTTTATTAACCATTTCCTTTGTTCGATCTCACTATTTTCGTCTCATTGCTTACAACATTCATCTACATATAGTGTTCCATTCTGTAAACGAATTCCATCACCACATCCATTTATCTCTACTAATACTAATACCAGGTCGCATAATTCCATCTACTGCTAATCTATCTATGTTAAGTAGACATTATTTTATGTGTCTAATTTATGTTCATGCTATTTTTCATGTGAATGACAAAATCTTCGAGATAACTTTCTTCAAAAATGCAGCTGACTTACGAATAGGTAACGGGATGAAGGGAAAAACAAATGAAGTGGACATATCATTATCTAATTCATACTGTTCTGTTTTCTGGTGATTTCTACACGGCTTAATATCAGTCTTCTTCCTTTTCTATCTCTCCCTCCTTTAGATATCCCTTCAGAAACCCGGACAAAGAATGGGAGAAACTTTCTTGAGAACTTAAAGACGGTTACGAGTTTCAAAATAAAGCAAAAGTCATGAGGTTAAAGTTTGGAGACTAGGAGTGTGATAAATATCGAGTGGGTGCTATGTATATTTTTTATTCTTCTCTCTTTCTCTCTCTCTCTCTCTCTCTCTCTCTCTCTCTCTCTCTCTCTCTCTCTCTCTCTCTCTCTCTCTCTCTTTCTCTCTCTCTCTCTCTCTCTCTCTCTCTCTCTCTCTCTCTCTCTCTCTCTCTCTCTCTCTCGGGTGTGTGTGTGTGTGTGTGTGTGTGTGTGTGTGTGTGTGTGTGTGTGTGTGTGTGTGTGTGTGTGTGTGTGTGTGTGTGTGTGTGCAATCCTACATTCTTGTTCAGTGTTTTACTCTGCTCTCCTGCATTCCTTCACGTGTATCTGTCTCTGTCTCTACATTCTTCCATTCCGCCTCTACCCAGCCTGACAAGCTGTCCTATGTCTTGTATCAAGGGTTGAGAAAAAGTTTCCATAAAAATTAAACAAGACAAAAAAATATTATAATTTCTTTGATTGAATATTGTAGAACATTGAAATTGATTTGTTTCTTTGTTAAATATTTCACGCGCTGGCACTTGAATTATGTTATTTATTTATATGTTGCAAGTGAATGCAAAACTACAATGTGTTCCAATTTTGTTTTTGTCAGAGAATTTCCAGAGAAAAATGATGTCGATACAATATATCAATTTTAGTTCTTATGACCTCATGATGGAAGTTGTAGAATATGAATAACATAACTCTTTTCCTCTCTGAATAAAACTTACTTCAAATTGTTGTTTTCCTAATACCAATACAATAATTTTCTTACTAATATCCTGCCATGTGTTACCGACGCAGTTATGCACTCCACCATCACCATCACCATCACCATCATCACCATCACCACCATCACCATCACCATCATCACCACCATCATTTGCCTTGTCATTGCATCTATCAACATTATTCTTCTTTGTCTCATCACCGTCATTGTGTCATCTATTACCCACATCACAACAACTTACTGCCTTCCCAGTCTCGTCATGGGTGCATCTTTACATTACAGAACAATGTGTAACTCTCACGTGGCAGAATATCATCTTCAGTTTTATAAGAACTATTATCCTTTTCTTTAAGTTTATTGAGCAGTAAAACTTTAAAGAGTTTCCTCGCCACCTCTGATGTGCTCTTCGAATTTTCATTTTTCCTCCCATAATATAAATCATATCTTCGTTTTCCTTATACTTTATAGTTATATATTTTTTTTAGCATTTTATATTCAAGTATCAGTAATTCAAATGTTCATTTCAGTTTATGAATGTTGTTATAGCGAGGAAATTTGCTTCACCTCTCCTTATCACACGACAAAGTCCATTAATATTTGTCTCATCTTCATTCTTCACTCACCCTTCCTTCCTTCCTTCCTTCCTTCCTTCTTTCCTTCCCCACATTCCATCCATCCTTTTCTCATCATTTCTTTTCTTGACTCTTCCTTCTTTTATTACATTATTGCCTCTATTCCCTCCTCCGTTATTCCTTCCCCTTGATCCCATCCCAGCAGTGGTTCCATATCTGAAGGTCATTTCCGAATTATTGCTGAATATGGACCCGGGACGGAGATGAATGTATATTATTTTCTGGGTTTTCCTTGTCGTCGCTTCTGCTGTGACTACAACCAGCAACTTTATCGACATGTTGGTATATAAGCCATGTATATAGATAGATAGATAGATAATGATGGTGACGATACGCTTATAACTATAGGATAATTAAAATGACAATTATACGCGTGGAATAAATACACTTTTCGTTTAAGGGATGCGAGTGTATTTTGTCTTTACTTGGGTTTTTTTTTCAATGAAGTGTCAGTTAGGTTAGGTTAGGTCTGCATAAGCATGTTTATATTTGCTTCTATTGTTGCATCTCTCCAATACTATATCAAAACAATACACTGTAACCTTCTGCAGTAGGTTTCAACACTTCCTACACCTCCCTGTTACCTCATTAAAGCTCTGAATAGGCCAACACTTTAATATGTCATCGCTGATATCGTAACAAATAAGTTTTTTTTATATATTCAGAAATACTGTATGAATGCGTGACATGGGTATTAAACACGTGCAAAGTTAAGGCTGATAACGAGTCTAACAAAGAGCAGCTGACACAAGATTGATGTGTATATTCATGTAACCCAACAAGAGAAAAAGGAAAATGTTTTGTTTATATATATTTTCGAATTCCTGGACGTGATATGTGATTGACTGATTTACAGGGAAAACTAACTTGCCCAGGTGAGAATAGTGTGCAACCAATGACCAAAGGGTGATACATACATTCTCTCACCCTTGTACCCATTAACCCTGATACACTCCCTTCCCTACTCCATGTTATTGATTAATAAAAAAATAAAAAAATAAACCATGCAGAGGAAAAAAAATATAAGCCTATTAATAGTGGTCATCTATTATCGATGAAAATGAATTCTCACTATTTGCCCAAACACAACGCACAACTGCTGCTCGCTCTCTCTCTCTCTCTCTCTCTCTCTCTCTCTCTCTCTCTCTCTCTCTCTCTCTCTCTCTCTCTCTCTCTCTCTCTCTCTCTCTCTCTCTCTCTCTCTCTCTCTCTCTCTCTCACATGTATATAAACTTTTCCATTAATAAGTAGATAAATCGACAATTATTTCAACTTGAGTAATCCTTGAAATAAAAAATACAAACTTTGTCCCACTTTCGCCCTGCACCATCAAGAACATCCTACTCGTGACGCACATCCCGCACTTCAACCCCTGAATCTGTGTCCACCCGGCACCCGGCACCCGGCACCCGAAGAATGTTTCAGAGAGAGAAAAAAAAAGAGAAAAAAGAGAGAGAGAGAGAGAGAGAGAGAGAGAGAGAGAGAGAGAGAGAGAGAGAGAGAGAGAGAGAGAGAGAGAGAGAGAGAGAGAGAGAGAGAGAGAGAGAGAGAGAGAGAGAGATCCGCTGAACATTTAAGTTACACATAAATTAATGCAAATGGATACATCTTGTTATGAGTTTGACAGATCAGTCCTATGTCCACACACACACACACACACACACACACACACACACACACACACACACACACACACACACACACACATGATCCTGTGTGTGTGTGTGTGTGTGTGTGTGTGTGTGTATATTCCATGAACTTACCAAATTTATAACAAGATTAATCTTCATTAATCTATGTGTGCACTCCTATGTTCATGTGGATATTTCGTTTTTCTCTCTCTCTCTCTCTCTCTCTCTCTCTCTCTCTCTCTCTCTCTCTCTCTCTCTCTTTCTCTCTCTCTTTCTCTCTTTCTCTCTCTGTCTGTCACTCTCTCTGGCACTGAATTTTGAATCCTCATAACTTCTTTATTTCTATTAACTGCAATAAGTACTATACACTATGGCCAACTAAATCTTACCAATTACCAATAATCATAACTTCATAGGGAGGAATTTCTCTTTAACAAACACTGGATGAAGCTATTCGGAATCCTTGTGAGGTAACAGCCTCTTCTCTCTACGTCTAATGATGGGCCTCGATAATTATGCCCTGAGGGAAGGAAGGTAAAGGGCTGAAGGAAGGAATAGGGGCCAAGTGAGGAGCCGCTGCCTTGCCCAAAGACCCATTATTCTGGCGTGACGTCTTAGAGTCTCCTGGGATAGAAAGGTCAACAAGCCGATGGATCAACTAACTAGACAAGGTGATTCTCTGCCTCAAGCGCTTATGTTTTCATCTTCGCCTTTTTGTTCTTCCTCCTCTCCTCCTCAAAGTCCTTTTTTTTTTGTTTGTATGCGTTGTTTATACGCTCTATTTTTGTTATAGCTCTAGACTCACTTTTTTTCCCATCTCTCAATGCTTGTGTAAATATGTTGGAAGGTGATATGCTGGACGAAGAAGATAAAAATAACACGGAGAATATCTATAAATCACATCCTTGATCTGGTAACAGGGAGGCGGAGGAGAAAACAAAAGAAAAACGAGAGACTGTTTGACGTGCAACACACACACACACACCCACACACACACCCACACCAACACCTACACGTATAGAAAATGGAGCACACCCTGTAAAAAAAGAAGAAAAAACACACCTGCTAAGACACTCATTTTCCGCACGCTGCCCTTAAAAGCCTCGCGAAGCCAAGGTGAAGGAAGGATAAGGAAACTTTGAGGACTGAGGCAGTACAGACGCGGGAGGGAGAAGGGGAAAGATACGACGCAGAATGATTAATTACTCACACCAGTTCCCACCCTCTGAAGATTGACAGGGAGAGAGATGGATGAAGGAGAGGAAGGAAGGACGGAAAGAAGGAAGGAAGGGTATAGCGAAGGTAAGGTATGAGAGAAAGACGGAGAGGAAGGGAAAGGGGAAGCAGAAGAGAAGGGGTGGAGGGAAAGGATTTAGACGGGGACATGAGGCCAAGATGAGGCTTACGAACGCTTAAGTAGGTTGGAGTTCTTGATCAAGGGAGGGATGGCAGAATGGAAGGGAAGGAGGAGGGAAAGAGGATAATTGGAAGGAAGAAGCAAGGGAGGTGAAATGTTGATTAATAAAGATGATATAAGTCTACAGTAAAATATTCTTTTGCTGCCAGAACGTTGTGGAAACAGAGACAAAGAAAACAGAGGACGAGGTGAAAGAGAGGGTAAAGGAGGAAGATGAAAACCTAAAGGTACGGGGATCAAAGAGCTTAGGGAACTGCCGAGGCCTTACTGCATGGCTAGAAAGGCTCATCTACCTCACAAGGCGCCGCGTGCGAGGATTTGAGCAGCTCTCCAAAATTATAACAAGAAGGAACTTTCGTTAGGAGTTTGCGCAACATTTTAATCCTTTTCTCTCAGGCTTCTGGACATAACATTTCTTCACTAAGGCAGTGTACGTGAAAAAGGTGTGGCAAGATCCAGGATCCAGTCTCCAGGATGTAGGGGATAAAAACAAAAAAACCGTCTTGGTTATTGAGCGTACAATTGTACCTTTACTTTACTAGGCCGTCGCTGCTGCTTCTCCTTATCACCTTCTTGAGGATCCCAAAATGAGTGTAGTCGATGGGATGATAAATCAATGTCTTATTTTTCAATGCAATTTTTCTCTGAGAGGTGCTTTTACATTTAAGTATAACTTATTATTATTTCAAAGGAATTGAAATTCCTCTCCATCGGTTTACCATGAAGCTTTCCAGAAACAGGATGACAAATTTGAAGTTGAAATGAATATCTGATCAAACCAAGAACCGCAGAAAACTAGTCAAAGAAAGGCATTGCTATTCGGCCGAGGGCAAAGGCATGCCTGAGCACATGTCGAGACAATTTCCTCGACGACGAATTTTTCACTCAGGATGAGAGGAGCTTCAACAACCCAATAAATCAATGAGGGACAGACACTGTTCACTTGAGGGCTGGGTCGGGTGGAGGGCTGGGTGGGGCTGAGGGCTGGGTGGGGTTGAGGAATGTCCCCCAAGTGGGGCAAACAACCCGTCCTAAGAAAATAGCAATTGAAAGTTAGGGTAAAACTATGCAAAAAAGAATGTTTTTAGGACTACTTTCCGAGAGAAAAAAAAGCGAAAGCGGGACGACAAGAAGGATGGAGACACGCAAGAAACGATGCACTGGAATGGTGAAGAGTAAAAATAATAGATTTCCAGAACAGAATCGGACAGCTCCTTAATTTCATGGTCAAGCGAGTCCCTTGAAACAACAGTCTGTTCGCTGTTAAAACTCTAAAAACTAAACTCCAGGAGCTAGACTTGTGCGTAATGGAATTTCAAACTTTAACTTCCAGAGGCAATATCTGGTTCAGAAGAGGCACCTTTGTTCTTTGGAATATCGGATATTTATTCACTACCAAGAAAAGAGTTTGCCTTCATAAAATTTCAGTGCATCCACTCTTTAAATATAGTAAAACCATATTTATATCTTTTGATAGTAAACTCAAAGGTATTGATTTTTTTTTATTATGAGCAAATAATCCTTTTTGTGCCTCCTTAACGCTCTTACCCTTGCCTCACCTCCTTTCGTCTTCCTGTCTTACTTCTTCCTTCCACTATCATCATCCCCTCTTATTATTCTTTTTCGGTTTCCTATTATCGAAGTTTTTGAGTCTCTGATCAGCACAATATGTTCACTGTGGAGTTGCTTCTTTCTTACCTACCTACCTACGTACATAAAAACATTTGTTGGTTGGTGTCATTTTCCACTTGACAGAGTTCCGTAAGTCTCAGTAATTGGCCGTTTTTTTTTAATTTTCTTTCTCCCAGCGCTCCCTAAAAGTTTTTCAAAAGAAGGACGGAATGATAGGTAACAGTTATGACGCGCGATTCCCTTACTTAATAACCTACATCATTACTCTGGCTACCTTTAACTTTCCATTACTTTTATATTTACTCGCATCGCCCACAGTAAGTTCAACGTCACCATTATCATTTCACAAAACTGATGCAATAATCTAGCGAGCGACGCACACCATCTACACCCTTGAACCTAGCACATGTAGATGGTCCCTTCGCACAAGTTAATAAAAAAAAAGTAGATTGTTACTGCTGTAGATCGATATATAGACTGATCATTACAATTACGATGAAGTATTGGTGAAAAGTTGAAACAAAAAATATTAATGGCATTGGCAGCACCTTAGAAACATTCCCATTCCCTTCCACACTTCTACATGACAAAATTAACCCTTATCCCATTTCTTGGTACGCTGTAAGTAGGTTAGAATGCCGACCTGGAGAGGCGCCGAGCATAACTCTCTCCTAATTACATGCAAATTGCGGAAGCGAGAAAGGAAAAGGGAATATATATCCTAATAATGAGTGATAAAAATGCAAAGGTGAACTGTAGAGTTAAAAAGGGAAGAGAAGTGAGGGATGAAATGGTAATAAGTAAAGAGGAGAGTAAGAAAACCCCCCAAAAAAGAAAGAGAACAATAAGTAAGATAGCAGTGATGAAATAGAGGAGGAAAGGAGTTGTGAGCGTGAGCATCTGCTGCCTCTCTCCTTGAGTTAGTGTTGTCCCGTTAGAGTTAGTGTTAGTGTTTCAGTAAGCGTAAGCACCGAAGAAGAGGAAGCATGTGCAGCGTGTGGCAGTGATGGATCTACTTATAGAATACAGGATCGACAAGGTGGGTGTGAAGGTCCGCGTGTATACTGCCTTGAAAAATTAGTTGTACTTTTTCATTAACAAATATGGTGCAACGCCACACACGCACACGCACACACCACGCACCACGCACCACGCACACGCACACATAACCTGTCTGTTTATCTATCAGTCTATCTGTCTGTCTCTCTGGTTTAGTGTATTTTTTGTTTAGTCTCTCTCTCTCTCTCTCTCTCTCTCTCTCTCTCTCTCTCTCTCTCTCTCTCTCTCTCTCTCTCTCTCTCTCTCGCTCTCTCTCGCTCTCTCTGGCAATATCGTCGTATTGCCACATTCGGCAAAAGTTTGTTATCTTCCTTTTTGTTGTTGTCTTTTTCGTCAGCTTCCTCCTCCTCCTATCTCCTTCTCATCTCCCACTAGCACCACCACCACCACCACCACCACCACCATTACCACCTCCTCTTCCTCCTCCTCCTCCTATTCCTCTTGGCCAAAGTTATGGTCCTCTAACTCATAGTTATTTACAGACACTCATACATATAGACGAGCTCCTCCCAGCACATGAAGGACTCTGGTGATAATCCTCGGCACCTCTGCATGAGAGGCCACCTTTCTTTCCTTCTTTCCCTCACCCTCTCACCCTCTCCATCGGACCACCCGCTTGAGCTACATTCTCACGCTACAACCTGAAGCTCCACACCACCAATTCCACACGTCCTTCTACCCAATCTGGCTGGCTCCACTTCATCCTATTTAGTCTATATTGTTATGGCGCAGCATGACAAATATAAGTGACAAACAGGAAGGAAAGTGGGTCACTGAATTTAGACAGGAGTACATGACTCAAAAAAAACACAACAAAAGCACTCTCTCTCTCTCTCTCTCTCTCTCTCTCTCTCTCTCTCTCTCTCTCTCTCTCTCTCTCTCTCTCTCTCTCTCTCTCTCTCTCTCTCTCTCTCTCTCTCTCTCTCTCTCTCCTCTCTCTCTCTCTCTCTCTCTCTCTCTCTCTCTCTCTCTCTCTCTCTCTCTCTCTCTCTCTCTCTCTCTCTCTCTCTCTCTCTCTCTCTCTCTCTCTCTCTCTCCTCTCTCTCTCTCTCTCTCTCTCTCTCTCTCTCTCTCTCTCTCTCTCTCTCTCTCTCTCTCTCTCTCTCTCTCTCTCTCTCTCTCTCTCTCTCTCTCTCTCTCTCTCTCTCTCTCTCTCTCTCTCTCTCTCTCTCTCTCTCTCTCTCTCTCCTTCCTGACAAGCACATGCCATCCCTCATTTGCACACATCAAGAGGATCGAAACTCCAACACTGTTCTAAGGCCAAGGGTGTGGCAAGCGTGCGGGGTGCCGTGCGGGGCTGGGCCAGTAATGCAATATCTTGGGTATTCAGGAGTCATCTCGCTCCTGATCCTTTGTAATCTTTTTCTTCCCACAGGATATTGCTCTAGAGATATTCTGATTTATTATTCTGAGTACAGGGAAGGGAATGGTAAAAAGTTTATTATAATTATCAGCTTTGTTTATGTTTCCAGCAGCGAGAAACAATGCCTGATTTAAGTGGCTCTAGTTTTCATATCTCAGAGTGTGGCAAAGAAGGTTGAAGAAATGGTGGTGGACAAGTAGGAGAAAGAAGAGGAGAAGAAGCCAAAGTAGGATAAATAAAAGGAGAAAAAAAAGGAGGATGAGGAAGACGCTAATAAGTGTAACATCACGCTCTATCGACAAGTTTTCAAACTAGTTTAGTGATTGCACTGCCGTCTAACGACAGATTTCTGAATCATTGACGATAGTTAATAGGTGAAGCAGCTCGTGTATATTGACAAGGCCTTGTAACGCCCAACACACCTGCGTTACATCAAAGTTTAAGAAAAGAAGTATTGATATTGATATCACTCTTTGACTTAATACACATAAAAGTGACACAAAGGAAAAACAAACAAAACTTGATATGTTGGTCCTTACGAGGTAGTTTGCAATAAACAATCTGATTTACAGTGAGACAGAATGTTCAAAATGAAGGCAGTTATTCATCCACCGCGCTAAGGCTCGCACGAAAAGAAAAGAAGACAAAAAATATGCATCATAGAAAATTTTGATTATTTTTTTTTCAGGAAATAAACAAGAACTATAACTACTGTTACTACTATCGGAAAAAAAACAAGCAATGCCAGACCTACAATATAAAAAAAATTTCATTTCATACATACATTTGAAAAAAAACAATTGAATTTTGCTCCGGTAACGGATGATACTTTAGTTTCGGATTAGAGTCCAAGTACTTGTCCGGTGTGTAACTGTTATAGTATCGATCAATTTGGAAGGTAGAGGATTGTAGACGCTAACGACCCAATTCCTGCTTCCAATGACTGTCGATTTAGTAGAAATTGGAAGTGGGACCAAATTTGTGTCACTCGGCATGGAAACAGTTGTGTGAGTTTCCTATTCTTCATTATTCGTATGTTTAAATACAACCAACATAGTTACTGTTAATGTCAAGTACTGAATCAATAATGTATTTAGTTATAAACAAGGTGGAAGTATTTTGTATGGTCATTGATAAACGCAATATAATATAATTCATGTTGGGTAAATCTGAGGGAAAATTGTGATTGCTACGAATATGAATGCAGATCAGGTGAAAAAAGTGAGTGAGAGAATGAAAACGCAAGGCACAAAATGGAAAAAATGCAAATTATTTCGCAATAGTTGAATGCATCCCTAGATAGACACTAACGGAGTCATTCACTTACTCCTAATAGTCTAATCGATGAGTTGCATTGGCTCGCTAATATTCCATCCCTGATCTCCTCTCTGCCTGACGCTTTCTAACGAGAATCCTAATTTCCCTTGATCATCAACACTCGTCAGAATATTAACACTATCTTGGCTGTGCGTTATTTTGGTTTGAGTTAGAGCCGAGGTACACTTAGGGACAACTAATAGGAAGGGAAGGAAGGCGAGGTAACAGGGTGAGATGATTGCAGGGGAATGAAAAGAATAGTGGTAGAGTAGAACGAAAAGACAGTATAAAGCCTTGATATGCAAGTGAAATCAAGCAGACGAGAGTGGACTGTGGTGCCCTGTGAGCATAGGTGTTGGAGGCATGAATGGACATAATACACTGACAACTGAACAGCCATACACGATGCTGTCCGTGAGTTGTTCCTACAGATGGAGTTATAAAAAGAAGGTTGACATCTCCGTATCTCAGACTATTTACTTGGGCTGAAACTATTTGACGCTCGTTACATTCTGCTAATCGACAATTGTTAGATTTTTTTTCTTCATTACTTCTAACGTTTCGGAACTGATTTAGTCTTGAATCTGGATAACGAGTCTGTATTCAGCAATTTTTTTTTCAAAGAGTTAAGACTGCTGGATCTAATTATCAACAATAAATCGCAAAACAAACATTCGATACTCACAAACACGGAACTCCTCCATCTACAAATGGATTGCTTCAAAGGCACAGTAATCATTAAACAAACGAGGAAGTTGGGCGGCATGAACATAAAACAAAACCCTAAAAATGGAACTTTGCAATCACAGGATCAAACAAAACTATTATACCACCAACATTACTGGCCAGAAGCGAGCCATTGTTAGCTCAGGGCTTTATGCTTTACGATTCAGATACATTTACATAAAAGTACATACGTAATGAGTCAGATAATCAGTGGTCAGGAAAGAATGAATAACCTGTGAGTGAGTGGCAATGACCTGACCTGCCCCACGCACTCACCGTAAAGGAATGAGGAAAAATAAAAATTGTGTTGAATGCTACCTTTGAATGGATAATTGGAGTAAAGTGCAGGAGGATGAAGGATGGAGGATTAGGAGTAACGGCAAGACACAAAGAAACGAAGAATAGGGAATTTAAAAGGGGAATCAAACTCTACTAGCATACTGAAAAAAGAATACGTATACACATGGAACTAGGAAAAAATGTACTTGATGTTATAGTAAGATTAAAAAAGATCAGGAGCAAGAGACACAAGGAAGAAGAACGAAAATCTAAAAAGGAAAAACCAAAGTCATAGAAGTAGCGAACGATACGAGACAAGAAATAGTACCCAATACCATAAGAAAACAAGAAACGATGGCACAAAACTCAGAGATAATGAAAAAAACATGAATTTCTTTCCTAGTTTCTCCTCTCTCCGTGCCTGATGTTCTCTCTACAGAAGAACAGAAACAAGAACACCTCTTCGTTCTAAATGGGGAAGGTATTTCTAAAGTTTCGTTGCTCGTTTTCCCTCAGGACCTTCTCTTGCAGCAGATGTGGCCCATAATCTACCTTGCTCCCCTGACCCTAGGCAGCTCCCTTGGATAATCGAGAAACTCCCAAACGCACCTGACCACCGAACAAAACTAAAGCAGAAAGGAAAAACAACAACAATAAAAACACCGCACAACACCCTATTACTTCCACCATACCACTACTACTACTACTATTACTATTACTATTACTACCACTATTACTACTACTACTACTACTATACTACTACTACTACTACTACTACTACATACCTCTCCTGCTTCCTGCTATCATCAACACCCACTTTTCTTTCCCTGTCACCCCCTTGCACCACTTTTCTCCCGTCTCCCTACTCGCAAAAACTGGGTATATGCGCAGCAAAATTGCTCTCCACTTCATAAATCTTTTTTTCAGAGTTCTAAACACGACGAAAATGACGCTAGTTAGGAGTGCTCGTGAAAGAAAGAGGAGGAATCGCATTAATCCACCTCTAACGAGACAAAAATATCTGAGGCTCACTAAATAATCTTCTTAGGTGTGAGGGAGAAAGGAAGACGACAGCTGGAAGGAAGAAAACTGAAGAGCGAGAGCGAGAGCGAGAGCGAGAGAGAGGAGAGAGAGAGAGAGAGAGAGAGAGAGAGAGAGAGAGAGAGAGAGAGAGAGAGGAGAGAGAGAGAGCGAGAGAGGAGAGAGAGAGAGAGGAGAGAGAGAGAGAGAGAGAGCAATATAGATTGTGGAGAACATTTTTAGAGTTTTCTCGTCTTCACACACGCACATACAAAACAAAAAAAAAAGAAAAAGAAAAAGAGAGAAGGATTTACAAAACGGATCCCCAAGGAGGAGCCGAGTCTTGGGATGACATTGGACAGACAATTTGTTATTCTTCGCAGGTGGCAGCTTGTTCCTCCTATGATCTGATTTAGGAGGAGGTGCAGACAAAACTGAAAATCCCCTGTCCTATTTGCTAACATTTCCCTGTCCTTACTGCAGGCTTCCCTTGCTCTCAACTTCGATATTTGTCTTCGTCAGATAACTCCCAAGAACAGTGAGGAATAGCGTGTTCGGATTTGTAAAGAAACAAATGTGGGAAGGCTCTGCAGGAGGGAAGGCAGAGAAAGATGTTGGTCTGAGGCGGTGGTGAGGTACGTTGGGGACTCTAGCAGCGACGTGCCTCTTTGTGCAACCAGAATGATGCACCAACCTATCGCATCAGTAGTTACTCTTCATAATGACAAGGACAGAAGGAAAGATGGGAGAATGGAGAAGGAGGAGGAGGAGGAGGAGGAGGAGGAGATATGATCCTCCAAATGGCGTGAAGTAGGTGTTGGCCTTTTCTTATCTTTCTCTTTCTTGCCGTGAATGAGGAATTATTGGAGTGATTTATCTTTATTTGCAGCTCATGCGACCACATCATATATATATCTATTTTCTTATTTTCTATCTATCTATCTATCTATCTATCTATCTATCTATCTGTCTGTCTGTCTGTCTGTCTGTCTCTACTCCTCCTTTAGGGTTCTTTAAACTGTCGGCGAAAACGAATTGTGCAAGACTGATCGTCCTGTGAATTGCAAGTGAATTTGTGTGTCCTTTGTCTTCCAGCATCCTAATCAATGACGTGGGACCAACAACACCCACGGGACCACAAATAAAAGTGAGAAAAGGAGAGAGAGAGAGAGAGAGAGAGAGAGAGAGAGAGAGAGAGAGAGAGAGAGAGAGAGAGAGAGAGAGAGAGAGAGAGAGAGAGAGAGAGAGAGAGAGAGAGAGAGAGAGAGAGAGAGAAAAAAAAATGTATGCACATACAAAATGCTATTAGAAAACCCAGATAATTCGTGAAAAAAATTACTACAAAGATACACAAACACAAAGAATTATCAGATAAGTCATATACCTTTTTGGAAATGCAACAAGGAGTTTTAATTATTTTCAAAACGACACACACACGGACGCACGGATGCACGAACGCGCGCGCACACACACGCACATGCACATGCATACGCACAGGCACACGCACACATAATTACGCAAGGTAAGCCATCATTAGCTGCTATTTGATAAACCACTTTCCAGTTTCGTTCCGACACTCAAGCCATTTCTGAGCATCTGTCTTGTATATCTTATCGAGATTCACTCGCACTAATGACTTGGGAACAGGTTAATCTGCTTTGTAATGGAGTTTCCAACACACAAGCTTACTATGTAAATGAGCAATGTTGTGATTTGCGCTAAGCGAGTTGGCTTTAGTAACGGAAACTTCCTCTTATTTGGTGCCGCTGCAGGAATGGAACACTGAAACCCTTGCTGTACGTGCACCTTGACCTGACCTTCAGTGTAGTGAGACTAGAATAGTGCGTGTCCACATAGTAAATTCCTTGTTCTTGTGATGGTGCCCACTATCCTGATCAAGTGGAATACACACATGGGATGACATGCTTGTCTGTTTTTCCACCTGCCCATGACTTGAACTCTTTCAAAAGAGGAATCTCAAGACACCTCCCATACTAAATTGGACCTCCAACCCCTGCCTCTATCTCTCCTACTATCCTCTGTACAGGGTTAGGCGACAAGCGGGACTTTTTTCACATAATTTTGTTTGACCTTGTCCAGTACCCTTTTAATGTAAAAAGAAAGAAAAAAATAGAAAAAAAAGATATATATATATATATATATATATATATATATATATATATATATATATATATATATATATATATATATAGATAAATGTTTAGATAGATTATCCTCTCCATTACCCTTTGATCACATAAGTTTTCATTGAAGGACTTTCATATGACCCCTTTTTCTCTTCCATATGGTGGAGGAATGCATTGATTTCATATCTTTCTCATTATTGATATTGGAAGAGAACTTTTCATTATTATTTTGTCACAAACGTCATATCGATATTCAGTATTGGCAGAAACACAAAAGAGTGAACATTTTACCACCTTAAGAAGATATAAAACTACATCACATCTCAACTCAAAAATATAGGAAAAAAAATCTTTCTAACGGCGCGACCATAATTCCAATAATATCATGTGCATATTTTATTGCTCATCTGCTTTGCTAATGAAGAAAATTACACTTTAATGGCCAACCTTGAAAAATGTGTCTATATTAAATACATAATCAGTCTGGTGATAGCAAAGTGATTATCCTTCTCTGCACGAAAATAGTGCAACACTGAATGAACTCGAAAACGTTACTGATATGCGATAGTGAAGAAAAAGATTCAAGTGTAGAAAAAGTTTAAAAAAAGAGTTGGCGGACAAGAGTTAGGCAGATTAAAGGTGGTGTCACACTGGACAAAACTCTCCCTACAAGTTGTGGCGCCTGTCGGGATTTGGTTCATCACGGCTGTCACTACCAACATTCTGGCACAGGAATTTGATGAAACTTAAGTTGTAAGGATTTACGCTGAAACGAGTTTCAAAAACCATCAACAATACCTCAAGGCAAAAATTTCTATTTTATGATATTTTATGATATTGTTTTTTTTTTAAGAAAAACAAAAATTGGTCTACAGGAGGTTCTACTGCATGACACACAAATCTAGACTCAATTATATGATTACTATAATATTAACCCGTAAAGAGTAGTTCCGGACAGCTTGTTCGAATTGAGAATGTCAAATATATTACTATAGCTCATTTTTGGTGCAAGTAATGACAAACTGATTTAGTTAAGATTGATGCAAATGAGGCATCAGACGGACAGGCCGTTTGTATGTTTCTGTCAACACACAGTACATACCAAGGTAATGGTAGCAATAAAACACTACGGACAGGTTCAAGGTTCAGACACACACAAAGGAATTAAATTATCCTTGACTTGATATCGACATGAATTAAATAATTAATCAATCAGTCGGTCATTCAATTTATCCATATCGAGTATTAACAACAAAAAAAATAAGGGCATTTGACGCTTGAAAAAAACTTGGTAGAAAAATTAAATTTGACAAGTTGTGCCTGAAAAATAATGTGTGTGTGTGTGTGTGTGTGTGTGTGTGTGTGTGTGTGTGTGTGTGTGTGTGTGTGTGTGTGTGTGTGTGTCTGTGTGTGTGTGTCTGTGTGTGTGTGTGTCTGTGTGTGTGTGTGTGTGTGTCTGTGTCTGTGTGTCTGTGTGTGTGTGTGTGTGTGTGTGTGTGTGTGTGTGTGTGTGTGTGTGTGTGTGTGTGTGTGTCAGTCAGTGTGCCAAGCCAGTTCCCTCAAGGCATGTCTGTCAACACGAGCACCATTGATTTCTCACGACCTGCACCAAAACATATCGACTTCACCTCGACACCTTCCCTTCCCTTCCCTTGCTTCCTTCCAAGTCTCATTTTTTCTTCTTCTAATTTTCATTTCCCTCAAGAACATGACGACCACGATAACTCTGTCGTGTGTCTGTCTTTCTGTCTGTGTGGCTGACTTGTTGCCTGGCCTACTGCTACTACTAATGATAATAATAATAATAATAGTAACAATAATAATAATAATAACAATAAAAATACTGCTTCTGCCACCACCACTGCTACTGTCACTACTGCAACACAATTACCATTACAATTTATACTGCTATTACTACTACTACTAATAATAATAACAACATTGATAATTATAATACCTATTAAGAAAATTATGATATAGCATATTATAAAAAACAGCCGTGTGTGTGTGTGTGTGTGTGTGTGTGTGTGCATACGTAAAAATTATGATAATATTAATACTATTATTCTTACTTTTACCTACTCTTATTATCGAATTTATTATCATTAGTAAGAAATTTTGGAACAACATCCGCCGCCGCTGAGAAAAGTTTAAATAATTGTAGAAATTGTTCCTCGACTTTCCGCCACATGGAGCCAAGGTGAGGCGGAGCTCGGATCTCCAGGTATCCAGTTAATTGCACTTAAGGGCTGTCGACACACGAGAGGAAGAGGAGGAGGAGGAGGAGGAGGAGGAGCAAGAGGAGCAAGAGGAGTAAGAAAAGGAGAAGGAGGAGGAGGACGATTACAAAGGATTTCATAGGATTACATACAAAAAACAGATGCCAAGAGACCTGTTGATCTTTAACTAGGAGGAGGAGGAGGAGAGGAGGAGGAGGAGGAGGAGGAGGAGGAGGAGGAGGAGGAGGAGGAGGAAGTGGATAAAACTGAAGGTAAGAAGGAGAGGGAGAAGCGGCAACTTGTAGGTGTGAGCAAATAAAGTTTACAACTAATTCAGTTAATGGAAATTGAAGTTAAGAGTGTATATTTTTATAAGGCAAGAGTGTGTGTTAGGAAGGTGGTTATCCTATCAAATACAGATGGCAGTAACACCCAATTCTCGCTTTACATAAATTGGTCCATTATTTTCAAGGTCACTCATTAATTAGAGTCGTTATCGTAGCTCTGCGCCATTACAAGTGTCGTGCATAACAATATCAGAATTATTATTATTTTGGATACATTAAAGAATATAGAAATGTTTTGCTCTTCACTGATATTGCAACAGCAGTCGGGTCACACTTTCAAGGTCATACATAATCAACTGTGTGTGTGTGTGTGTGTGTGTGTGTGTGTGTGTGTGTGTGTGTGTGTGTGTGTGTGTGTGTGTGTGTGTGTGTGTGTGTGTGTGTGTGTGTGTGTGTGTTTATATGGGTGGCTGGTGGGTGGATGGGTGTGTATAAAAATTCATTATTTGCAAAAGTTATGGAAATTTTACGTAGCTTTTCTAGTATAATTTCCATGTCTTCATCTATCTATCTATCTATCTATCTATTTATCTATCAACCTATATATCTACTTATATATCTACTTATCTGTCTATCTATCCCTATATATGCCTATCTACCTATCTTATGTGTGTATGTATGTATGCATCTGCGTATGAACGTGTGAATCTATCTATTTATCTATCGGTTTAAATACATTCTATCTGCAGTATGTATCAGACGATAGCGAAAAAAATTGGCCTAGTGCTCCTCGCTTGGCTATTGTGTGTCTATGCTAATACAAGATAAACGTGACTGATATTTTGTTTTGAGGGCGGAGGGTGATTTATGGTGATGGCAGAATTGAAGGTGATGGGATGATGGTGTTGACGGTGGTTACGCTAATGATGATAGATTGTGTGGCGAGTTAATATTCTTCATTAGGTAGGGAAGAAAGGGTAAGGGAAAGAGGACGAAAGGAGAGGAGGTCTAGAGGAAGGCAATCACTAGAAAATCTGAAGGAGTTTGTTGTGTATTCATGTTTTGTAATGTTATGTTAAAGCAAAAGAATAATCGGTGTTGTTTTTAAATAGCTTTTGACTGGCTGTGTAGATGAATATGTTAATAATTTAATGAATTTACTGCAGGGATACACACATGCTTGCTAATTCTTCTTCTTCTTCTTCTTCTTCTTGTCGGTGACGCTACGTTAACTATTGCTAAGGAATGATTTTGTTTTTTCTGTAGAGTGCCTGGTCACTTTTGATATACTTAGTTAATTTTGTGATCAATATAATCAAAATTCTTCTAATATTAAAATCATCTTGGGGCTCAAGGACTGATGGTTAAGTTTATAATAGTAAGTTTTTACCCTAAACAGCAACTTCCAGTAATGTCACGTAATTCGCGGAAGTGTTATGTTCGTATCATAAAAATTACTGGACTATAATAAATAATGGCTATCGCTCACTCCCTCCAGACAGGTATTCACATTCAATGGATCTTCATGTTAAGTATAAAGAAAAAAAAGAAAAGTATATAGCATGAGCTCGGTGGTATTTGTATGATGTGTGATTTTTTTCCTCATAAAATGCAAAAATAACAAACTGCTATGTAATGTTATTTTTGTTACAGTTAGTCAAGGTCAAAAAATATTAATTCATTCTATTCAAACACGACCCACGGGAA
>JAPQNM010000043.1:536330-546330 GCA_029783475.1 Metacarcinus magister
ATGTAGTAAGGCCAGCATGCTCTTCTCTGCCTAAAGATTCAACACAAGTTTGTTTGGGTTTATTAGAAAGGAAGCATCAACTGCACTCAAAAACAAAATCTAGGGAAGAGAGAGGGAGAGAGAAAATAAAAAAGTGTGTGTGTGTGTGTGTGTGTGTGTGTGTGTGTGTGTGTGTGTGTGTGTGTGTGTGTGTGTGTGTGTGTGTGTGTGTGTGTGTGTGTGTGTGTGTGTGTTGTTTGTGTGTGTGTGTGCGCGCGCGCATATCATGTGTGTGTGTGTGTGTGTGTGTGAATTAAATATCATAAAAAACAGTGTACCTACATAATTCATAAGCATATAAGGAGAGACGTTCTGACATGCCACAGCACATCAAACAGTCACAGAACACAGAACAACAACTGACGGCAAAAGAGAACACAAGGCCATTTGTCGACAATCTTCCTGCACCAACTTGTTCACACATACTAACACACTAAACACAGACAGGGAGAGTCCATGATAAGGCTGCCTGGTCCCTCTGGTCTCCCATATTCACCTTACGTACGTACCCTCCTAATGAACCATCTCATCATTCACTTGGTCCCTTCTCCTGCCTTCATAACTATCTTCAATCATTACGTCGCTACTAAAACTCTTCAGCTCTTTAGAGAAAAATAGAAAACACACAAAAAAAAAAACTTAAATGATGACAAAGACACCTGGAGGCTATGACGTTTGAATTTCTTGAATTAATCTTTTGTCTATTAGTATCCCTGTAAGTTTGTGAAGTTCATCGAAGGTCCTTGAAAACTTAGTCACCTTCCCTTTATTGTATAACTGTGTGTGTGTGTGTGTGTGTCTGTGTGTGTCTGTGTGTGTCTGTGTGTGTGTCTGTGTGTGTGTGTGTGTGTGTGTGTGTGTGTGTGTGTGTGTGTGTGTGTGTGTGTGTGTGTGTGTGTGTGTCTGTGTGTGTGTGTCTGTGTGTGTCTGTGTGTGTGTGTGTGTTGTGTGTCTCTGTGTGCTGTGTGTGTGTGCTCTGTGTATGTGTGTGTGTGTGTGTGTGTGTGGGTGGACGGGTGTGTGTTTGCACGCGTACAGGCATTATGTTTTAATGATTTTACGTCCTAAAATAGAAGAGGTTGTCATTTATCTATATATCACATTTTTCACCTGAATGTTTGTTCCCGAAATTTGAATTGTTCGTTGTTTGATGTTTAATTACGTATTGCAAAGGCATCTATAAAACAATAAAAATTCATGTTTTCAATGCCATCGTGTTTTCATTATTTTTGTTCTGATTGAACTCAAATCCTTGTTTGCGTGTAGGAGAAAATTACGTTATGAAATATAAATCATGACACTGAAACGCTCAACAAACTCATACGTTGTTATAAGTATACACACATCTTATACTTGTAACATTCCTAAGACAGATGAACGAAACAGAAGGTATGAATGTGCAATTCGTATCAATTCAATACTTCCTTCAGTGAATAAGATGTTGAATCAGATTTACCGGAGGATAATAAAGCCTCAAAAAGTAACGATGGAACTTCCTAAATGTGGAACTATGTAGTAGAATGTTAATAAAAAGCCTTTTAGACTGACGGACAGACGATGTTTGATGTTGTCTCAGTTGATTTAGGTCTGTAGATTCAAAAACTTTATAAGCACTCTATAAGCCATCTTAAAACCATCACAACTAGTGTAACAAAAATAACTATCGAAATACATGAACTCAGATACTCTTTAAGTAATTAATTCGTGGAATAATATCATTAAACTTTCATGCTTAATGATAAAATAACATGGTAGTAGAAGTAGTTGTATTGAAAAATAGAATTAGTACTGCTTCAAACAACCTGACAATAAAACCAACAATAAAAATGATAACGAAAAAAAAAAAATAATAATAATGATAATGATAGTAATAAGAAAAATAGTAATAATGATAATATTGTCATTACTATTATGATTACTATTATTAACATTATTGATGATGATGATAATTCCATTAACTGACACATTAAATTACCAATGATCGCCACCGTATAGGATAAATTTTAAAACTTTCAACATTTACCTTATTACTGGTGGTAATAAATAGTCTTGATCACCATAATTTACGAGACACATGTACATCACAACATATTCCATCACACCTTTTCAACTACTATGCCCATCAGTCGACTCACTCTCCACATATACAACGCACCACTTTTTTTTTTTTAAACTCTATTCGGTACAAAAAAAAAAAGTCTTTCAGTATCTCTCTTCCACAATGCAGTTTCCTAAAATCAATAACCATGGCTTGAAATTCTAGTGCAATTCTAGTGCAATGCAGAATAAATAGATAAATAAATACATAAAAAATATAAAAAATTCTTTCAGCATCAACACCCTACAACCTCCACCTGAATCGTCTCCTCCTCTCGTCAATTCAGAAACAATACAAGAAACAATAGTGTGAAAACCACCACCTTTGTTTACTCTTCCTTTATGACAGTCCTCGTAGTTTTCCTTCGATGCTCTCCACCTCCACCTGTGAGCTCAAGGCTACGGTGGTATATACACTTTTCCTTTCCGGACACTTTTTTTTTTCTCTCTCGTCTCTCTCTCTCTCTCTCTCTCTCTCTCTCTCTCTCTCTCTCTCTCTCTCTCTCTCTCTCTCTCTCTCTCTTCTCTCTTCACTCTTCACTCTTCACTCTCTTCTCTCTCTCTCTCTTCTCTCTCTCTTTTCTCTCTCTCTAATGTGTTCCCGGAGTTGCGTGAGGAGGGTGGCGGCGACGGGGTAGTGCACGGTTTGCTTTCTCAATTGCTTTATTCCGAGAGTCCACAGAGGGAAATGAATGTCTGGATTGGCAAGGTCGTGATGCCATGTAATGCAGTTCACTGTGTCAACGATCATGTATATTCCACTATCATATAATGGAATATAACTTACTGTGGAAATAGTGTTTAAATATATATATATATATATATATATATATATATATATATATATATATATATATATATATATATATATATATATATATAGACACACACACACACACACACACACACACACACACACACACACACACACACACACACACACACACACACACGTCTGTATACATACATACATACATATATATATATATATATATATATATATATATATATATATATATATATATATATATATATATATAAGACCGGCGTTCAGCTAGAAATCTGCAAGTTATGCATTTGAGGAATCCGTCAGAAGTATATTGAACTAAGGAACATGGGGTGAAAATTCAACTAAAATTGCTAGGGAAGAGCTATTCCAAGACAACCCTTATCCTACAACAGCCCTCCATCTGAAGCAGGCTCATGGCTGTCGTATGAGAGGAGCTGTCGTTAGTCGGTTATCCTACACGACTATTGTTAAAGGATTAGTGTCGGGGTGGTGGTGGTGGTGGTGGTGGTGGCTATATGGAACGTCAGTTTTCTAGATATCGCCACGCCACCCTTCCGGTTGAACACACACACACATACCCACAGGCAACCGAACACTCACTGCTCTTCACTTTCCATACACACACCCACACCCCCACACACATAGGAACACAAGCGGGCATCCCTTACAATCCCAACACAACTGTATCTAGAAATTGAAAAATAAAAAGAACAGTGGAATGTTTTACTGTGCTTTTACTATATATAAATAGCTTCGCTTATTTATTTATTTATTTATTTTTTAAATATATGCAAAAAGAAATATATGGATACAACACAACATCACCACATGCGTGTTAGGAATAATGCGTCGGAACTAATGTCATCACCCATTCTTTACGATTCCTTGCGCAGCCCACTCTTGCATTTCTCATAAGCATACGCAAAGCTAAGTCAAGCAAAGGTCATATGTTGGTTGTGGCTTCTCATTTATGGCGTCTCGATTCCAGTCACGCACCATATACTCACAACAATCAGAATCCATCAGATAAATTTTATGAGATATCCAACCGGAGCCCCAATGCCCTTAAATCAATCCCATAAACATGAAAAAGAAAGAAAACAAAAGGTACATTGGCTTCTATAAGTAATAACTCATCTTGTTCGTATCCTTTCCTATTTTAGATTAGTAGTCTTTGATCTGACAAAGTAATCAACAATATTTTCATCCGTAACCGCTGCTCATGATTGGTTATTGATCAGTCTGCTAATGGCTTCATTGTGTGTGCAACAGGAGTCAAGTGGAAAGGATGTCTGTTTTAAGAGCGAGGATAATGGAATCAGTAGTATGTGTAGAGCTGCAGAAATGTGTGAGTGGTGACGTGGGCAATGTGGTGAAGGAAACAAAATCACGTGGTGTGTGTGGGGTCAGCAAAACTATCACCTCTATAACTCGAAAGGGGAGTGTGGGAATATCCGTAAGTTAGGGACGCGACGTGTGTGGTGAGCAGAAAAGCATCGGCCGCGGCCAAACCAACGAAAACAAAGCACTTCCTAGTCATACCATTGCTCCCTTGTTGGTCGATGAGCAAACTAAAGGAAAAATAAAAACACTGGATGAAAGAGATCACAGTGCGTGTTCTTTCAAGTTACTTTAAATTAGCACCCATTGCCTTATTAGTTTCCAATTAAGAAAGGAGAGAAAAATAAAAATCTTGGTTTCTTTACATTTTCACTTGATTGTATGAACCTTTTTAAGCGATTTAAGAAATTGACTTTGAGATAGTTGGGATGAGTAATAATGATGAAGAGACAGCTTTCCTCTGCAAGGAAATATTCATGAAAACGAACAATAAAAGAAAAAAAGACCTTATCCCACCCACTCCATCCCCTTTATATTTATATGCACACACTTCTTACTTGTATATCACTTGGGAGGTCACAACGCCCTTCCACGAGAGGAATTGAAAACTCTTAGGGAAGCAATGGAAAAAGTTTGAGGAAATTCGGGAAATCATATTCTCTAAGACTGCTAGGCGGAAAGAACGGTCATTCTCGAGGGAAACCCAGCACAGCTAAGCTCCGAGGGCATCCACCCTAACCCTGTGTGTGTGTGTGTGTGTGTGTGTGTGTGTGTGTGTGTGTGTGTGTGTGTTTGAATAGGAGTAATGCAGTAGAAAGAGAAGAAAGAGAAAAGAGAAGAAAGAGAAAAGAGAAGAAAGAGAAAAGAGAAGAAAGAGAAAAGAGAAAAGAGAAAAGAGAAAAGAGAAAAGAGAAAAGAGAAAAGAGAAAAGAGAAAAGAGAAAAGAGAAAAGAGAGAGAGAGAGAGAGAGAGAGAGAGAGAGAGAGAGAGAGAGAGAGAGAGAGAGAGAGAGAGAGAGAGAGAGAGAGGAGAGAGAGAGAGAGAGAGAGAGAGAGAGAGAGAGAGAGAGAGAGAGAGAGAGAGAGAGAGAGAGAGAGAGAGAGAGAGAGAGAGAGAGAGAGAGAGAGAGAGAGAGAGAGAGAGAGAGAGAGAGAGAGAGAGAGAGAGAGAGAGAGAGAGAGATACAGAGAGATAGAGAGGGGGAAGGGAGCCTTGAATAATAGCCCGGTCTGAGGTTACAACACACTACCGCTTCAATGCCCCACAACTTCCAGCCAGTGCTCGAGGGTTTCCGCGTCAGGTGTCCCATGATGTGGCTTCCCATTAGTTGCGTCAGTCCAGGTAACACAACACGGCCAGGACGGGAGGGGAAGGAGGAGGAGAGTGCAGGGGACAGAAGGTGCATCACGGGTTTTTTTTACGTTTACGTTTACAATAACAAAATAAATAGAGGTTGCGTGCATTAATATGGACATAAAATAAAAGTGTTAATGCATTTACGTACACATTAACATACTGTAATATTTTCATAATGCATATATTTCAATTTTTTTTGCACATACGTTTAATACTTTATTACCATTTCTGAAATATGCAACTGAATACTACTACGCATTATAATTAAAGATAAACAAAATTCTTCAAAGCCAACATTTTATAGGGTGAGAAAACTAAATTGAAATCTTATTCCACAGTGGAAAACCTGTTCCAACGAGATGTTACATACAAATAGTAGTGGATGATTTACGATAAAAGAGGTAAGTAAATTATAATTATTCCACTGAGCTTGCATGTTGAAAAGGTGCTAAGCATTTTCGAATTATTCGTTTCCCTGCACTAATTGCTCAAGAAATAAATGTTCTGTACGCTGAGTTCAAGTGTATTTTCGTCTCTGCCCTTCACAACACTCCTTCCCCGACAGTTTCCTGCAGTCACCGTCACTCCCAGTGGCTTCATTACTGACTCTTACTTCCCACACGACACACATTGCACATAAACCTTTCAAGGACACTGCCAGAACATTTTGTGGTGAAAAAATGCGATAATAGAATTGACGTATGGTACAGGACAAAATAATATGAATTATTCATGGTAAAAGAAAAAAATGCTAGGTACAGGAATATTAATATTAATATATATATATATATATATATATATATATATAAATAGATAACTATATATATATATATATATATATATATATATATATATATATAAATAGATAACTATATATATATATATATATATATATATATATATATAGATAACTATATATATATATATATATATATATATATATATATATATATATATATATATATATATATATATATATATATATATGAGAGAGAGAGAGAGAGAGAGAGAGAGAGAGAGAGAGAGAGAGAGAGAGGAGAGAGAGAGGAGAGAGAGAGAGAGAGAGAGAGAGAGAGAGAGAGAGAGAGAGAGAGAGAGAGAGGGAGAGAGAGAGAGAGAGAGAGAGAGAGAGAGAGAGAGAGAGAGAGAGAGAGAGAGAGAGAGAGAGAGAAAGCAATCAGCAATACTAGGAATTGATTACAACTATGTGTACTGGCTGACCATAATGTTACGAAGGAATCCTTATAATAGAATCCAGTCTTAGTGATTCGTCTCTCTCTCTCTCTCTCTCTCTCTCTCTCTCTCTCTCTCTCTCTCTCCTCTCTCTCTCCTCTCTCTCTCCTCTCTCTCTCTCTCTCTCTCCTCTCTCTCTCCCTCTCTCTCTCTCTCCTCTTATTCTTACCTACTATTGTCACCACCACTCTCCATTTTCGTTTTCTCCCTCCATCCTCGCCACAGCGGCAACCAAGTAAAGTATTCTCGCCCCTCACCTCAATATTTACGACCCTTCTCCACCCCTGACGCCTTCCTCCTCCTCCCGAGCGGTACAGCGACATAAACTTCCTTGAAAACATCAGGCGGGCGCTCTCTTCCCTTGGTTATTATGTGATGTAAAAACTACGAGGGTAAATGGTAGATGGAATTGGAAGGGTAAGGTTGTAGTAGGCTCAACCCACATGGCCTATAAGATTAAGGATTGGGATTTGTGATGAGTTGACCTACGATGCTGCTAGGACTTGACCTCATCTCCTAATATGGCAGCAATCATAGGATTTTTTATGAATATGCCGTGAAACCTATTAATTATTTTTTATTTGTATGCTCACTACTATGGAAATGATTAAATGTCTTGGTTATCAACGGATCAATGATATAGTTAGTGATGCAACCCATGCGTTACGTCTGGCGACAAGTGGGATTTAAAAAAAATTTTTTTTTTTACGTATTTTTGATGTCCCTTAATAATACAATGTTACAATACAATTCACACTTCAGTCCTCGAGTCTGTTGAGTAAATATAAACATTAACGTTTCAAATGAGGGCGATTCAATTACTGCTTCACTGCATTGAGTACGTGCGTGCGCGCACACACGCACACGCACGCACGCACACGCACACGCACACGCACACGCACACACACACACACACACAACCCAGGCTTATCAGTCTCTCCGTCAATCTGACTCACTCCCTCCCTCCTCCCTCCTCCCTCCTCCCTCTTCACTCCTCCTCCTCCTTCACCCTTATTATTCTGTATCCTTCACTCTAGATTAGATAGTGTAGTCTCTATCACAAACAGCCTCGTAAGGACCAGCAAGCCTGTTGCTGTTTGTTCTTCCTTTGTGTTCCTCCTCCTCCTCCTCCTCCTCCTCCTCCTCCTCCTCCTCCTCCTCCTCCTCCTCCTCTTCCTTATTCTCCTCTTCCTTATTCTCCTCTTCCTTATTCTCCTCTTCCTCCTCCTCTATTCCATCTTACTCTCCCACGCTCAGTGTACCAGATGCCCTCGTTATAGACTAACAGGTCTGCGATGTGTTCTCATATATTCCAATGCCTTGCCCTTGCTAAACCTTGTGCTTGCGCTTGTAGTTGTGATTTTGCTTTTGCTTGTGCTTTCACTTCTGTTTTTATAATTATGATGGTTATAGACATTATTGTTATCATTACCATTGCAATTACTAACACTATTATGATAATGATAATGATAATGATGATAATAATAATAATAATGATAATTATAATAATAATAATAATGATATTAATAGTAATTACAATGATTATTTTTCTTTATCCTACCATGGAGAGTATTACTGTCGGCCTCCCAATGGGTCACAATCTGCCTTGGTGGTGGTCGTTGCGTGTACACCGCCACTCACTGATCAAAGAATTAACCTTCCTCCACCTGGCAACCTGCACGCGCTCACCTTCCTACCTAGCCTGTACAGGTTATATTGTATTATAGATATAAGGGTGAGGATGACAGATGGTACTGTAATGGGTGTACAGCTGATCCTTGACTAGGTTGATTCACCCTTCCCAGTTTTCTTATGTTAGGTTTTCGTAAATACAAACATGCAGATGCAAGTATATACACAGAAGGAAACATTGATACAATATTATGAAGTTAGTTAGTTTCCTGTGACGGGAAAAGTTGAATTTGCTCATTGGTGAGAGGAATATAGAAATTTAATCAGTAAATTGTAGGATATACTGCAGGCAAATGAAACTACACGCACACAAAAACACATTTCACACAAAAAAAGCCTCCATCTATGCTTACCGGCGCCACAGGTATATGATGTAAAAAACAACAACTTTTATATATTGAATGTAATCCAATTTGAATAACCACATTGTAAAACCGTTCTCAACTACCTTCGTTTTTCATTATATCCTCTTTCACTGGGATAGCAGACAGCCTTGTATGGCAAACTACGACTCACGCCCAACAGGAGAGATTTCACTCCTGCGTTGGCGAGCTTCCAAACTCTTCTAATAAAGGAAATTTCATTACAGTTTTTAATTACTTCTTTTCTGACACTGCTCTTCAAAGCCTTTTGTAATTAACAATATTATCACGTTCTTACTTACACAAGAATATCAAGACAAGAGTCAGAGTTCATAGATGAGAAATAGGAGCACCAAGAAAATATGACGAGTAATGTTCATAGAAAAAATAGTACGAAGGCAAAAATACATTAAAGATGAGATAATTAAATAAGTCTTAAGAGATGAGAAAATGTTGCATCGTACGTATTATATCTTTTATTACTTTACAGTTTACTTGATGGTGTTGGTGTGGCTTTGCAATAATACACACACACCACAATAACTCAAACCTTGGACAACTGACCATTTCCAAGCAACTTTTCACTGGTTGACATAGGAGTGCCTCGTGTAACACCTGAAGGAAGATTCTTTGGGGACTTTAAAGTTACACACTCTGTCTCTGGAGATAAGAATCCCTTGGTCATAAATCAGAACTAAAGCAGAACGCTATTCAACCTACAAACTCCTTCCTTAAATTTTTACTTTATATATATACTATACAAAGACTTTATAAAACCTTCTCCACAAGTCACAGCACTATTCCAATGTCTGTTTTTTTTTGTGATCCTGTCAGTCAGAGGTTCGTTCCATCTTTCGTGCCGTCCGATATTTTGTCATTTAACTTCATGTCGAGCTTATGTCCCATCTTATCTCCTTTGGTATTTTCACTATGCTCTTAATAGTACTTTGTTCCTACATTATTCTCTTTAATTTTGATACTATATATAGGTTGCGTGGCTCACCTGCATGGGTCATAACAGTAAACACACACTGACCATAAACCTTACAAGGCAAACACTTAGAACGAAAACTTCTCAAGGTATGTTTGC
>JAPQNM010000043.1:551330-561330 GCA_029783475.1 Metacarcinus magister
TAAGACTGTTTAGGAACACACATACATCTGTTACTATGAAAACTGGGTAATATTTGTAAGGAAAACTACTTTCATGCGTTTACTTCAAGAAATTTTTATCGGATTCTAGTTTACTTTTTTTAATACCTCGCCTCAGTGTAGAGAAGAAACAGTGGGTTTATACACAGTCAGACTCTTCTATTTATACGTCCACTGTGCCTCGCCCATTTACCACCTTATTTTTTTTAGTGTGGCACAGTTTGCACCGTAAATAGTTTATGATCCCTTGTAATATGGTTTCTCGCACACGCACGCGCACGCACACGCACACGCACACGCACACACAAGCGCACCAATAACGAAAAAATAACAAAACAATTCTGCTGATACATATGCTTACATATTCATAAACCTTTTTAAAAACTTATTTGATTGCATAAAATATTTTTATGAAAAATGGTATTACAAACGATCTCCAAATTTTACACTAGCTAGTAAAACTTAGATATTCAAATTAATCGCATCGGAGCCCTGGGTATCATCATAAACCAAGAATTTTGTGATTATATTCAGTCCAGAAAGGGATGGGCGGTGGGATGGGGAGAGGGTGAAGGGGGGGAGAGGGTGAAGGGGAGGAGAGGAGAGGATTTTATTGGAGTACTGTCAACATCAAAGTGACCGGAATGAGGTACTTCTATACTGCTTCTCCTATCTAAAAATCGCTTGTTGGATGACTTGATTGACGATGACTGACTGACTCTAACGATCTCTGACGCTGGCTAATGTTAGATAGATAATTCAGAAGTACTTTGATAATGTAGGGTATTGATTGCTTAGTGAGTGACGATGACTAATAACTAAACATAAAAACTCGTATTAAAAGTTAACTCCGAAAATACCAAACACATAAGGTGCATTACAGATTATGTGAAGGTATTGTGTTGTCCTTTGAGGTGTACACAGAAAAAAAGAAGAGTCACAAAAACATTGACATATTGCAAAAGTATGGTGGTGGTAGTGATAGTGGTGGTGGTAGTGATAATGGTGGTAATGGTGGTGGTAGTGTTGGTAGTGGTGGTGGTAATGGTAATGGTAGCGGTGGTGGTGGATGAACAGTTGTCTCGGCTAAATATGTTGACTTGGTTTTGTATTCTGTTAATTCCGGATGTAAATATATTCATTTAAATATTCATGGTCGCTTTGATGTGATGCAAGCCTGCGGGTGCCCCCACTTTTTTTTTTTTTGTGCCTAAACTTGCTTAATTAATGTTTTAGTTTTCAATCCTTCTTATACAAAACTTTCTGCAATCAAATACTACTTTACAAACAGTTCTGGTGCTTCTTTTCTCAATTACGTAAGATACTGGATAGCAGATGTCAAAGTAGCACAATATATAGAATAAACATAACGTGATGTGATGAAAGAGGGTGAGAAAGAGGGAGGAAATATTATGAAGACAAAGTGGTGAAAAATAATGAAAAAGTGGAAGGAGGACGTGGAGGTTATGGAAGAGGATATGAGCTAAATGAATGAGGAAGAGGAAGAGATGTCAGGGAAGGGGGAAGGGAGGAATATACATGGAGGAAAAATGATAAAAGAAAGAATAAAGAGTAAAAAGTAAAAAGAGTAAGGAATGAGCTGCATTGCAAGGAGGCTGAAGGGAAATAAGAAGATGTAAACAGAATTGTTGAATAAGACAGATAAAAGTGAGCGAGGAAACTTAGTTAATTAAAGAAATGGAATGTGGGTGGAGGAAAGGAGGAAGGTGGACAAGATATATTGTGGTTGGAATATATTCAAATTTCCTGAAAGCATAAATATCCTCGTATTCTCATATCAACATGCAGTGAAGTCAAGCCAGTTTTGGACCAGGAATATTCGGCAATTTTTTTTATTCCTAAGCCTGCTTCACTCTTTCCTTTTCCCCGTTAAAATATAATTACATCCCTTTAAATGCGCCATCCTCCTAAACCCCTTTTCCTGTACCCAATCAAACCATCAATAGCCATTAGTGTCATTCATTAGACGTGCCCTCCTCGACTTTCCACATTTTTTCAAATAATTATCAATGTCTCCCGAAGAAGCTATGCTGTTACGGAATCGGTTTGTATTCGCTCACTTTCACACCGACCTTCATATCTTTTTTTCAGTAATGTTTTGTTGTTCAATGTAGGTGATGATAAGAATGCAAGTTCTTCAACACCTCCAGTCTATGAGTCTTCATCACTTCATTCCTTTTGGTTTTCACTCAATAATTCACCAGATATAGAACTAGAAAAAATTCATTACAACTCTTACCTTGTTCTGAGGCGTGGGGCAGATAAGGTGTTGTAAGTAGAGTGTCAATCCTGGAGAGAATGTATGGAGCCAATACGCCTGAAATACCAAGAAATGAGATAAGTTGAAAGTTGGATACAAGTTCAAGGTTAGGTCTAATCTTGATAATTACAAAATGTGTGATGATATTGCCCGGTTGGACGTTGGGTGAACAAAAAATAAAGCAGTTGGCCTCGCATAACAGGGTAGTTTGGAGGAAATTATGCAACGAGTACAGCATTTAGAAGGGAAAAGGAGAGGTGGTGCAATAACTGGTGAAAAAAGTGGATGGCAAGTGTAAAACAGAGAATGGAAAAGAAAACAGGAAAACGTTGTAGCTAGAAACTTCGCTCCCTAAGAAAAAAAAAAATGATGGCGATGTGTTATATAAATTTTGTCTCGTTCTATGCAGCAAAAAAATAAAGAAAAACTGTGTCTGATAAACAGGAAAGCATGCTCGGGCACACACACACACACACACACACACACACACACACACACACACACACACACACACACACACGAGAAGAGTTTAAAAGGAAGAAAAGTAATGAAGATGGAACAGGTAAAAGCATTTCCTTGTGACCGTTTATTTAAGGCCGTCTTTCTTTGTCCACTCACACACACACACACACACACACACACACACACACACACACACACACACACTCCCTCTCTCTCTAACTCACACGGACACACACACACACACACACACACACTCTCTCTCATTCACTCACTCTACTCACTTGTACACGCAGAAACGTGCGTGTGCGTGTAAGTAAATGAATGAATGAAACCATAAATAGCTCAAGGAGGACAGTAACTGCTTGGTCATCAGTGAAACTTTGCACCTCGAGCGAGGCGCGAACTCGAGCCTGTCGGGTGACAGGCCAAGACGTTACAACTGAGCTACCAAGCTGTGTGTGTGTGTGGCTGTGTGCGCGCGTGTTTGTGTGTGGCTGTGTCTGTGTGTGGCTGTGTGTGTGCGTGTAAATAATTCCTTAAATTGTGCGTTGTGTAGACAGGATTTGTGATCAAGCTTCACCAGTACATACCAATGGTCGCATGCTTACGGGTGATTTAAAGAGATCAAAACGTTTTCTTCAGAGTTGACTAATACTGTGGCGGAGCAGAACACCGAGAATCACAGAGTCACAAACAGATCATCATCATCCAGCACCACTTTTGTGCATCAACAAGATCAGTGAGGTATATGGTATTTGAAAAAGTGTTATTTATCAGATCAAGGGCCAACTAAATGACGTGAATTGGACCTGTCTGAAGAGTTGCTGTGGATGACTGTCCCATTCCCTCGGCATTCTGATACTGACGCCGCTACTCCCCAAAGCATACCCACTTGCTAATGTCTCCCCCCGAGTGCAGCTCCGTAAATGAAAAAAAGAAAATCATTAACCTGAGTCATCCTCAATCTCATTTCCACGACCCAAAGCCTCAAGGACATCGACTAATCCACGGGGAAGCACTGAGGTGGAGCAGAGCAGGTCATTAATTACGTCCGCCTCCCTCGACGATGGTTGGGGGGAAGGGAGAGGCGTCAAAAGAGTCTCACACAGTCGCCTGCTCCTCCTCCTCAGTGCCTCTCGCAACCTCTTAGGAAATCATGTATAGATAAAGACACATTTGACGTACGAATTTTTTTTTTTTTTAAGGATTGGGTTCGTGCGCCATTCCAAGCCCTTTTAAGTCTGATAATGTTTCTTGTGTCTCATGCGGTACACAATACTCCTGGGAACACCAATGAAATAAAGCCAGTACAAAAATTATCAGCTCAATACTGAACTGAACTAACCTAACCTAACCTAACCTAACCTAACCTAACCTAACCTAACCTAACCTAACCTAACCTAACCTAACCTAACCAAACCTAACCAAACCAAACTTTCAAACGAACCAACCAAATAATTTTAGAAGTTACGCACCAATATTAATATGAGGACATCTAACGAAGGCGTAACACATTGTTGTTATTATTATTATTATTATTATTATTTGGAGGAGGAGGAGGAGGAGGAGGAGGATAACTAAAGAGATAGAGAAGATGGTGCGAGGGATGGAGAGATAAAAGGAGGAGGAATAGAGGATATAGGAAGAGAAGGAGGAAATAGGTAAGAAGGAAGCGGGAGGGAAAATGGGAGAAGTAAAGTGGAAAGTTAGATGAAGAAAAAACGGCAGGAAGAGAAAGAAGAGGAAGAGGAAGAGGAAGAGGAAGAGAAAGAAGATGAAGAGGAAGAGGAAGAGGAAGAGAAAGAAGATGAAGAGGAAGAGGAAGAGAAAGAAGAGGAAGAGAAAGAGAAGAGGAAGAGGAGAAATAAGAGTATGAAAGACAGCTGCAAATGTTACTTAGCGAATAGTGTTACTTTCCCTGAATTCTTCCACCCTTTTTGGTCCACAATATTGACGAAATTATACAATAAGACATTGACGTTGTCCCTAATTTCCCTTGATAATTTTTCACGTGGAAAGTTACGTATGTGTTTAATTTCTTTCTTTTCGTGAAACATTACTTCGGCCTAAGCTCACAGTTTTCGACCAGTTCTTTCAATGTGAGAGCTCAGGAACCCTAAGATGAGGAAGAAACAAGAAAAATCGGTATTAATAAAGCCTTGGCAAGCAACTGACGAGGCAGCGGTCCTTTTCAGCCTAAAGCACCTCATTCTTCAACATCATAATCCCGCAGAGCAGTTCCCGGGACACTCACCGCCTGCATTATCCTCTCGTCCACGAAATTAAACCACGGAGGCTTTTTGCGACCAACACTTCATCCATTCATAATCCTGCAAAGCCAGTCCATTTAAGTAGTTCGTGATGAGTATAATGATACAGTCTTATCAAACTCATTTAATTCTCCTATCTACATAGACAACAATCTGCCTCTTTGATAACACTCAATTGTCTTTATCGGTGTTTTGGCACAGGTCAGGCAGGATAATGTAACTAAAATCTAATAGGATCTTCGGGATGTAAGGAAAAGAGAGGAGTATAGTGGTGTGGTGACAGAGATGGTGAGAGGCATTGCCATTTTTACCAATCTAACGGAGATACAACTGCACTCCACTTGCAATGCTACACTTTGGGCCTCGCCTTCCTTTCCTGAGGCTCTGCATAATATGGAATCAAGATGAGAACATAGAAACTTATCTCACTGCCCTAGATATGTCATGCAAAGTTATCGAGGCAGAGCCGTCACAATTTTGAAAGAGTGAAAAAGTTTCCCGTCTAAGTCAAGAAAACGTCACCAGCACGGAGACTGAATGCGTCTGGTGCACTAGACGGGTGTGTGCGTGTGCGTGAGTGGCGGAGGGGGGTGATAGCTCAGCAGCCGGTGGTGAACTGGAAATAACGTGGTATGACGTCAATGAGTGATGTATATTAGTCGCGTTTCTATTATATGAAGTGACGACTGTTGATGTGGACGCCGTCATGATAGTGGAAATGACCAGTGTATGTGTGGGGTTAATTCAGACACAAAGTCCCTCCTTCAAGTGTTTACTTGAGTAACTTCAACATATGCCGATGAATGTAGGAGTAGACGCGGGTTACTGATAGCTATCATATCCTCTTGATGGAGCTTGACACTGCACTAAAAGTACTGCATTACATTTTTTAATGAAAATCATTAACTTCCATAGCCATTGGCACTGATGACAGTCAGTAGTGAAGGTTTTGACTGGCCCGTCATGACCGAATGGGCGGTGAGATTTGAATTTATTTCTGCCTCTATATACCTAATTATAGTGACCCTTATCTTCATGCAGCATCAATTAAGAAGGTCAAAGGAAGGCTATGTAAACCATAGGAGTGTTCAAACATAATCTGCCATCTTCTGTATCCGTAGCATGTATGAAAGGTGTTCGAGTATAATCTTTCAATGCATGTAGTTGTAGAAAAGGCATGCTACTGTTTTGTAATGACTTAAGTCTAAATATTTTTTTTTATAGTTCGTGAATCTACGATACATCTTTACCTAAGTGCTATTATCGCATCTGCTTTTCACATATTTCAAAGATTACAAATTATATGATTCATAGAAGCTCTGTTTTCTGCCGACATGTTGCATATGTAGTGAATTAATATGGACTGTATCAGATAAAAAAAATAGAAGTAGAATAGATCATATCATGGAGGCAAAAATCAACGCCAAGGCTGAAGAGAACACTACCAGCTACAAAGGGTGAATTTCAAAACACGAAATTTATCAGCAACAGTACCCATACTTGCCTTGTTGCTATTACACACATGAGATCAAGTCTATTTCTTCATTTGAACATTGTTTTTACTATATGTAATTTTTTTCTCTCTCTCTCTTTCTCTCTTTCACCCAGGGTGGAAAAACACTCCAATTATTCAGCGGATTAATTTATAAAACGCCGAAAGCCAATGTTACTCGTGGGACCCTTACCTGGCACGACGCCAAACACCAACCCTCCTGCTATTACACACTTCACAATGATCAATTGGATTATTCTAATGAAACATTTGTATGTAGCGACTTCCAATTCTCGCCCTTAAACCTATCGACACACTGCGGCTGGGCACATTTCCTGCCGCAGTGGTTGCACAGGAGGTGACTGAGGAAGATAATGCTATTTCCTTCACCCTTGCAGATACAGATAGGGAGGCAGGCACGCAAGGCAGGCAAGGCAGACAAGGCAGGCAAGGCAGGGCAAGGCAAGGCAAGGCAAGGCAAGGCAAGGCAAGGCAAGGCAAGGCAAGGCAGGCAGGCAGGTTGTATGTGTGTATGTGGTGTGGGAGTGGGGAGGAGATATAGGTGTGTGTGTGTGTGCGTGCGTGTATGATTCTTTCCATGCTCCCTAACAGCGTCCAAAGGTCATCAGGAGAGTTGTGGTTTTGGCAGCGACTGAAAACCTCTGTGATAAAAGTTTAACAGAATCTTTCCGTGAGAAAGGTCAGGGGCGTGTTAGGCGTATGCCACTCACTAATTCTCTTCCTCACTCCCTCCATTCTTTTGTTTCTCTCTCTCTCTCTCTCTCTCTCTCTCTCTCTCTCTCTCTCTCTCTCTCTCTCTCTCTCTCTCTCTCTCTCTCTCTCTCTCTCTCTCTCTCTCTCTCTCTCTCTCTCACGCAGTTTAATTACTACAAGGGACGAACTAGACAACTGAACCTCTGACTCTTGTTCGCTGGAACCAAAAAAATAAAGCTGCTGGCCTGATGTGTGTCATTCCAGTAGAGTCAATAGCGTCTACGTATCACATTTAAGCCTCTCTCTCTCTCTCTCTCTATAAGGGCGAGGACAACCAGTATTACAGTATGGATCAACAACCTTTGTGTTCCATAATTGAAGCTCTTAAGGGAGGAAAAGGGCGAATGGAGCTGGAATACTCCTCTCAGGTGGCCAGCTTAAATTATCTTCGATTCCTTGTTTTGTACACCTCGATTGACTCTTCTGGCTGTGTATTAGATAGCTGGTGGGAGGTGTATACAGGATAAAAGCTATTTCAAAGCATCAGTTGTGTGAAAAACGGGAAAAACTGAAACTTTTACCGAAGTTGGGAGACCTAATGAGTAAAAACTTATAACGTGTTTGTGGTGAGCGAGTGTCCGCCTTGGGGATTGTATGAAGGTGAAGAACTGCACGAGATGGAGGGTCCCAGGAAATAGAATTCGTGACATGGAAAGGAAAGAAGAAATATTGCCGAGTCGGAAGAGGCGGAGCGATACTGGTGGTGGTGATGGTTTTGATGGTGGTGATGGTGGTGGTGGTGGTGGTGGTGATTGTGGTGGGTCGTTCTGCCAGCACTACCACGCCACAAAGTCGGACACAAAGGGCGCCACGGTGTAAAGCAGACCCTTACAAATAGAGATGTCACCCACATGACCCAAAGCCGCTTCAATTCTACCCAATACACCGTAACATTTTTATATTTACCCGATCTTTCTTTCCTTCCTTCCTTCTAGCTTCCTCTCACACTTATTTACTTTTTCAACGTGTTAGTTTCATGCAATGCCAATGAACTCAATAGAACAAATGCGAAAATGATAATAAAAAAATGCCAACAACGAAACCAAGTCTAGAGGAAAAAAGAAAAGGAGAGACAAGAAATATGAGAGCAAGTGGACCGCAGGGGAAATGTGGTGCAGGAGCTTCGTCAGGATGTGATAAACCAAGCCAGACTAACTCTCCTGAAGGTGAGAGGCGGACCATGTAAAGAAAAGGTTGTGTGGGGACGAAGAGAGGAGCGGACTGGGGCTGACAGGGAAGAGGTGAGGGAGGCTGAGGGAGGCAGGGAGGCAATATCTAGTGACGAGACGCAAAGGATGATGGCTATAGCGAAGGCATCGAGGAGTTGAGAAGAACCATTAGCTATGTGATAGGATTCCATTTTGTTCCCATTTATTATAGTACACCCTTGAAAGTTCTTGATTTTTATTTCATCAGTAGCTAACGCTCTTATTCTATTTTTTGAAGTGTTTGTTTAATAGAAAGTATAAACTGCAAATTTCTTTCGCACCAGAGTATCCTATCTGGCTTTACCCTCGTTTCGTCAAGTTAGCTGGTCTCTTTCAGTCTCACAAGGCATTAAGACAGAGTTCGGAGTCTTCACTTCTCAAACTTGGCCAAAACTTCTTCCTCTGGTCTGTCATCAGGACGTGATTCCCTCTGCCGTGCCCGATACACCCGGTGAATTCACTCTAAACTAAAAGAACCCACAATTTACGAGAATTAGTATTTTCGTCATGTGTAGGTGAAGGCAAAGGTGATCGTGGACAAGAGGACTATGATAAAATGGTATATAAATATTTAACGTGGGAACCAGGTATTGGGTGAGCTAAAGTTTGGCAGCAGGTGCAAATTGGTCGGCAGAAAAGTGAAAAATAAACATGAGAGCAGAGCAGCAAGGCGGGAAAAGAAAATACGAGGGTGAAATAACATTCGAAATAGCGGAGTGGATGCAAAAGCCTGGAAGGGATGCAGATTCAAAACTTACTGTGTCTTAATTAGTTCATGTTCGCCTAATTCGTGCACAGAGTTTAAATACCATGCATAACTTGTACACAAAGAAATAAGCAGAAAATACATTTACTGCTCCCTTCCTTCTCTCTTCTTTTCATTTTTCACGTCTCTTTCTCTCTCCAGGTTTCTTTTAGTTGTCTTGTCTCACACTTCAAAGCTCCTGGACTTTTTTCTGTTTTCTTTTTGGCTCAAGTCAGGCGAAGGTAATGAACATTGTTTCAAGGTTTTGTGGAGCACATCCGAATCTAGAACTCAGCTCCTACGGTAGTCAAGATAGATGGAATGGCAGCTTCTTCCTCTTGATTAAAGAAGGATATCCGCTCAGCGATGAGGAAACTAACGTAAAGTAAACATTTCCTTGTCTGACAGGCTGGAGGAAGATAAAAATTACGGCCTTCACTGGAATGCAATTTTAGAAGCTGTGGTGTTGTGTTCCGGATAAGAGCCGTGTGGAGGAGTGATCTCGTGTTCGTCTCAGTATTGTTTTCATTCCCGTCATGTTTACTCACTCATGGCAATGGTGTTTTTCCTTGTCCCTGAATTCCCCCGCCCTTTTTTCCTCCCTCCATTTTATTAGGTTGCATTTTTTCCCCTTTTTTTCGTCCCGCATTCATTCCTTTTATGTTCCTCCTTCATTGTGTGTGTGTTTTAACCTTCCTCTCGCTTCTCCATAACGTATCTTCAACATCAGCCATTAAAAAGAGGCACGTT
>JAPQNM010000043.1:565232-572732 GCA_029783475.1 Metacarcinus magister
GAAGGCTATGTACACTACAGGAGTAATCAAACAGACTCTGCCATCCTGAAATAGTGTATAAAAACTTGTTTTCATCATACGTTTTACTTAAAGAGAGAATGGATAGAAACTCATGGTGCCACTCAGCGTGAGGCTCATTACTACAACACAACTGATGATTTCCGCTTCAGGACACGACATGTAAGCTGCTTTATTCCTACTTGACCACCACAACCTCTTCCCTGCACCTGCCCCAATCAGCTGAGCAGACCAGATGCAGGAGAAACTATATTCAAGGCTGTCGAAACCGCGTCTACATTCATGCATTTACAATTTTCTTCATTCATCTCTATCAATCACAACCATTCTTCCTTGCTCCATAGCCATCTTTCTTGACATTCTTTCTTCACACTGTCCTATCATCTCAATCATGGTTTCTCTCTTAACCTCATACCTCTAACAACAGATCGATCTTTTTCACCATTCCTTCCTTCCCTTCCAAACCCCCATAACATTCTCCGCTCTGTTCATTTACCTAATTCTCTTTATAGCTACAGTTTTCCTTTGCACTTTCTCATTTTTCACTCGATCCATTTCTGTTATCGACACATGCATTACATTATGACTTTCAATCTCCTCCTGTCTGCCTGCTGCTCCCATATAACACAGTCAGTACCAATCATTTCTCATACAATTTTCTCTTGGGATTAATTCCAAGTGATCTCCATTTAGACCTTTCTTTTTTGCGTTTTCCCTTATCTTATAAATACAATAAAATACATAACTATATCTTGACGCCATCTGAGTCCGCAAAACATGATGGCTAAAAGGTAGTCTTGATGTACGAAGGTTGCTTCAAGAACACAACTCGAGGAACTAAGGAAATGGCTGAAAAATACGCACTACCACGCTATTGTGTTATGGCAGTGCGTTAATAAGCAAAGTAATCATCCAGGAATTCTTATTACAGACCATCGCAAGCAGTAACAAAACATGATTAACAAGATAACTCAATCGACAAATAACAGGAAGTGGCTGGCCAACACAGCAATCCATAATATTATCGCTTAAATATGAAAAGCATATTACCAAAATTAAATAGAGAGCATAGTGATAGAACTAAAACGATTACTGCGAATTTCTCTAAATATCTACTGAATACATAACACGAATAAAATTTACGTAAGAAATCTTGTAACATATATTTACAGATTTCTATTAAGGAAGCAGGTCAGGTTGAAGCAGAGATGGAGGGGGAGGACTTAATAATGAAGGGTAAATTCTCGTTTCTATAAGCAACATTGCATCATCGCGCCCACGCTCCAGACCTTCCCTCACAGGCGATAAATCGATGAAAAATAATTACCAACGATATTCATAATTTGTAGGAGACATTAATGGGGTTCAATAGACCAAAAAATATGAGACTTAGAACCTGAGATACTTTACGGATCGAGGATTAGCCGTGAAAGGAACTAAAATCCTCCATATCGATAAAGTGAAATGAATAATTATTGACGATGTTATTGATTTGTGGGAGAGTTAGTTAGTGTTCGAAAGACTAAGGAAGATGGTATTGAAAAACTCTTCTGTTAGTAAGGAGTGTCGCTTGTGTGAATGACAGTCAACGAAACAGGTTACACAGACTGAAGCAAGTAAGTAATTGTGACAGGAAGCTCATCACCAACATGTTTTTCTTCTTCTTTACATATAATACAAAAGTAATTTCAGTATCACATTCACAGTCTGCAGAGGGATGGATTCTCAGTAACTGGTCCTCCAAAATTCAAGTTATCAATAGCAGTGCAATATAATCAGGACCGGGGGTTTTATTTGCTTTAATCTTGTCAAGTGCTTTAGTTACTGCATCTTCAGTAAAGTTACAATCGCTTAGTGGAATTTAATTAGGTTGAGCTGGTATTATGTCCTGCCAATGTCCGCCAATAATAGGAAAATCTTCAGGTGCTGCAAGGGATTCTATATCTAAAAATTTGTTTATAAGACTGCGCGCGTTAAACATGCAACTTTTAAGGAAAGTTTGTACGTTGGTTTCTGTAGGTGTAGGTGTAGGTGACTGTGGGGTTTCCTAAGTTTTCAAGGCTGTAGGAGGCTGCATGTTGTTTTTTCACATGAATTCTGGAGGAGAAGGAGGAGGAAGAGGAGGAGGAGGAGGAGGAGGAGGAGGAGGAGGAGGAGGAGGAGGAGGAGGAGGAGGAGGAGGAGGAGGAGGAGGAGGAGGAGGAGGAGGAGGAGGAGGAGGAGGAGGAGGATGTAAAGTATAACAAAGCATCGCTTTTTTACCATTCCTCTGCAACCTTGAGCTTGGAATCCTGACATTGAAAAGTGGTCGTTGATCTGTGGTGAAGTGTTTTACTTACTCAACAGACACACACGAGGCAGTGACACACGCACTCACGAGTGAAAAAATAAATAAATGCCAACGTATTTTCTGACGTGTAAGGTTACAAAGTTGAAAATGTAACACCAATTAGCGTTCTCGTTAAAACGTAATCATATACACGTACTCATAAGTATCAACGCGTGAGTGCGTACGTACACGCACATTTACGCACGTGCACGCACACACACGCACACATGCACGCACATGCACACGCACACATGCACGCACATGCACGCACATGCACACACACACACACACACACGGGATGAGTATGCCTGGGTGAGGAGCAGGTGACAGTCACCACACAATAGCTGTCTCACCAGCCGCCACTCACACTTCCTACCACTCCTACACCCTCCTCCTCCCCCTTCCCTCCTCCTTCCCCTTACCTCAGCCTTCATCTTCCCAACCTCCTCCCATTGCTCTGCTCTATCTCTTCCTTTATCTCGACTTCCTTCCATTTTCCGTCGCGTTCTCATAGCAGTCTTGTCATAGTCTATATTTGTTTGACATTAATTTCACAATTACATAGAAGGATTGATTTTGGATTTTCTATTTGAAGTTGATAAGATATAAAACATGATTATAATTATAGTAAAAACTTTTCATTTCAAAATACCAGTCTTCAAAATGTCGCTTCAATCACGTTGACCATTGACATCTAGAAGGCAAGGCCTGAATTACTTTTTCTTTATCGAAGGAAATGTTGCCCTCGACTGGAGAGAAACGAGGCCAGTTATTGATCTGCAGGGGAGCGTATCCCTCGCCTCAGCAGCTCCTTGGATGGTGTGGGCGCCTGGAGGCCCATAAGCACCCACACATACCGACCACGAGGGCTGGACAGGAAGACCACCCCTCCTGCGTCACCTTTTTTATCCCTCCATTTTTATTTATTTTTTCTCTCTCTCTTTGTGTGTGTGTGCATGTGCGTGTGCGTGTGCGTGTGCGTGTGCGTGTGCGTGTGCGTGTGCGTGTGCGTGTGTGTGTTGTGTGTGTGCACGCGGACGGACACGCATGTATTCACTTAGTTCGCATGTATTAATTTCAAACCTTTAAAACACTTGAAAGCCTTCAGTACAACACTAGACACTTTTCATATCATTACCGGTCCATAAATCAGAACACAAAGTGACAAAGAAAGAGCAAGCAACATTAAATAAACATTCCATTTGAGGAACAAAGAAAAAACTTGAATCAACACCATAAATCGTCTTGCCTCTTAAAAAGTTCCTTGACCTCCAGTACACCAAGAGCGGATGAGCCTCGTCCTAACCCTCCCATCTAACACTCTTTATCTCTCAAGGCCCACGCACCATATTATTCACCAAACCTCATCCCAAAAATGTATAGAACGATTATGCCCTACTAGTCACAGTCAGACCCTGTAAGCCCCACACTCTGTCCCATGCATCCTCTCACAGCCTCTACACTGCTAGCTTTGCCTTGCCTACACCAATACACTGAGGACGCCGCGTTCATGTATCTAAAAAAAACGTAATAAATAACACGATCCTTCCTTTTATCCTTTGTAGACTTACTTCGTCCATTCCTCACGCGCAATAGTGGCTATAACATTCCAGTTCACGACACACATAATTAAGACGGAGTAGTATTGCCGCGCCAGGCGTCATCTTTCATTAGAAGCGTAAACACTACCCACCCTACCCAAGAACAGTCATAACCACGGCAGCCTCAGCTCTAGGGACTCTACAGCTTTGAGGTGGTAAAGTGAATATGTCTGAGAAACGAATGAAATGGAAAAATTGGTTCGTAAAATAGTTGAAGGGTAAGAATGAGTGTGTTTGCCTTGCCGGGACAACGGATGCGACTTGCTGGGAGGTGGGGAGCGAGCACGGCCTGGAATGGTGAGGTGTTAACTTTTAAGAACGTAGTGTTGCCGGGACTCTGAATGGGTAAGTAGGTGAAACGAGCATTAAAGTGGATAAAAGGCAGTTCGTGTAGGGTTGAGGCAGCTGTCCTCCATAGGGTGCGCGCGCCCCTTCTCTCTCTTTCTCTTTTTTTTTCTCTCTCTCTCTCTCTCCCTCTCACACATATAGAGACATACATACACACACATACACCTCCGTCCTAACTAACCCTTGCAGTGTTGAGTGGTGGGGCAATCTGAGAAGTGACAGCAGCAGCAGCAGCAGCAGCAGCAGCAGCAGCCTCTCAACAAGAAACGAGGCGTCACTTAACACAAAATCTAACCTAACGGGCAGAGGCTGACCATCTTTTAACGCCTCCATTAAGCCTACTGGTGCCACAGGTTAGGGACAGAAAAAAAAAGCAAGAAAAAAAGGCAGCAGCAGCAGTAACAGATGAAGAAAGAGAAGAAAAAGAGCAGGTAAAGAAAAATTGAAAAAAAATAGATATAAAAAGAGAAAAAGAATAAAGGAAATTAAAGAAAAAGACGAAAAAGAAGAAGAAAAGAAAGAAACATATGTATAAAAAAGAAAAAAGATGAGAAGAATAATTAAAAACAGAAAAAGAAAGTAAACTAAAAAAAAGAAACATGAACACAGAAAAAAACAAGAACAAGAAAAGAAAAAACGAATAAGAAAAAAGAAGGAAAAAAAGAAAGAAAATAAGAATAAAAAGCAAAAGATGAAAAAAATAAAGTTCCAGAGGACACGCCAACCATATCCTTCTTAATCCTCCATTGTTCTCTCCCAACGCTGCCTTCTTCAAGCCTTGCCGTATATATTTTCTCTTAAATCCAGTAAACTAGGAATAACTCTTAAAATACTGCTAATAGCGTGAGAAAAAAAAAAACAATCGCTCGATGAAATCCATAACTAGAAGTGTACTGACGAAAAAACTATACAATTTGACAACAATAAGTCGCTTCGGCAAACAGGTCACTAATTTCCAAAAATAAACCAACTGGTGTGCTTCCAGTGACCACAAAAACACAATGTAACATCCTGAATGACAAGGAGTTGCATGCTGTGTCTGCACCGCTGAGATCAAGGTTATCTGCACACAACCATCCTTCGCGTTACATCGTCTTTGAACGTTTTATTGGACGTATAATTTCGAAACACGCCCTTCACACACAAGGAATGGAAGAACATCAAGTATCAATGAAAAAGGATAAACATTCTTCTTGGAAAAATACTTGAAAACATTCGTGCATCTGAGACAAGTAAAAGTCGTTCTACAATGGAAAACTATATCAAAAATTGTTTTTACACATCAAGGCCAAAGCAGCTTGCAGACATAGCCCGCCGCAGAGAAGGCAGGCTGGCTGTCGTCCAAGTGAGACAGAGGAAGTGCTCAAGAAAAAAGTAATAGGAAAGTCCGTCAAGGAAGTGGCGAAGGAAGATGCCGGGATGACGGTGGGGAAGCTCCAGGTGTGCGACAGCCGGAGAACAAGCTACTAGCGGCGATATCAGTGAACTATTTGAAGATTAATACAAAACAGCGATTACTGTTAATATCGTAAATGCCTTCAGTGTCAGTATCAGGTCTTCATCAACAGTGAAAATGGAAAGAAACCTGGACACCTCTACGTGATTCACTGGTTGGATGGCACAGAGTAGGAAGACACCTAAGTGTGTGCCATAGGATTGCCCAATTTGCAAGACATCATGGGATAGGATAGACACACCACGCCTGGCAAAAACAACACAGCACAAAATGGTGGAGCCTGACACTGGAGTATATATGATATGATCCCAAACTGAGGCATAAAAAAAGTGTCATATGAGCATGCAGGGAAAGTTTTCCAAAATATACACACGCACATACATTACATACACATACAAACAGACATACATTACATACACAAACACAAACACATACCAGTGAAATTCCTTCTTTCCATCTCTGTAACAGTCTTCACTTATAATCTGTTACTATCTAAATACACACTATCCATAAACATACTCACTAACTGTTTGATCCGTGTAGCATATAATTCTTTTTTTACAAATCATAAATCATACCGAGTAATTAAGACTACGACATACTTATTAGGTATGTCATTAGTAACACTCCTCTGTAAAGATAATGTATCACTTATAACGGTTCTCATAAATCTTCAATTCATTGCAATAATTTTCCATGCATCCCTTCTCACCCATTTCAGTAATTAACATTTTTTCAACACGGTTCACTTTATAACCTCCTCTTTCTTACATAATATTTCCTTTTGGTATAATAAAGTGTCAGGTTTGTGATAGAAGAAGATCTCTGTAAATCAAAATTCCCTTTCTATTATCATATCTCTAAGAATGTAACCATACCTTTCTTGTAATTTTGTTTAACAAAGTTTGCAAATTACATTGGTAGGAGACATTAGCTTTACGTGGCATTTCCATCTCCTTTGTAAATAGGTAAGTCATTTATTTTCATTCAATCCAAACATTCCCTTCCTCCAATAAGCAGCCAGTGATTTAGTGTCGTGGTGGTGCCAGTTCTGTATATTCCATTATTAATAAATTTTCCATTATATCTGGTCTCACTGCCACTCTCACACTCTCACATCCATCAACTGTAGCATTTCATTTTGGCTGATGAATATTTCTTCCCCTTCTAGGTATTTCAGGTTTATGAAACTATTCCTTTTTATAAATTCCGAATGTAATGTTTCATTCACAGCTTCACATCTCATTAATTTGATATATGCTAGACCAATCCACTTACATTCAATCTTTCTCTCATATTTTTTTCCTCTCTACTCATTTTTACACTTGAATTCCTTGCCTTCTTGTATTTCTTCAAAGTTTTATTAACTGCATCATATTATTCTATTAAAATGATTTCCTTCATCTTTTATAGTTTGAAATCGTGTTTCTCTTCCATTCTAACTTGATATTCGACGACGTCTTATTATCTGCTAATAACCTCATTATAGGTTTTCATAAAAACCTATAATTTTATGTTAACTGTTTCAACTATCTTTTATTTCACTCCAGTTAAATTCTTGAATGATTTCTTCAACCACCAAAATCTGCCTTGCCGTAACTGAATTTATCTTGCTGGTAATCTCTTTCCCTCCTTGTATTGCACCTTCCTACACCACTGCTTCCTAAATGACGAAGCAGCCATCTTTGCCATGCGAGTGAGAGTGAGAGTGAGAGTGAGAGTGAGAGTGAGAGTGAGAGTGAGAGTGA
>JAPQNM010000043.1:575232-590232 GCA_029783475.1 Metacarcinus magister
TCACATCTGGACGTGCTAAGGGTCTCACAACACTGGAGGTGCAGCATCAGTAATGGAAAACAGAACCATAGAAATGCTACTTGAAAGAGTCTTGACGCATTACGAGATTAAAAGCGGCAATGCAAAGGGAACGACGTCTTTCTGCTAGGTCATAAGGTTGAAATGAAAGGAAGTCGTCTAAGAAGGGCAGAGTGAAAGGGGATGAGGACTAGGAGGAGAGGTGTTATGTACTGCCGGAGGACGAAAATAGTCTCCTTTGGTTTATATGACTACGGGTGGAAAATAAATGAGAGCGAGTGTGTGAGTGTAAACTGTATGTGTGTGTGCGTGCGTGTATATATGTATTATTTCCCATGCACACACATATACGTAATACCATTGATGATACTAATGCTGGAATTATATTTTGTATTTAATTATGGGTATGTTCGTTTTTCTCCGTCCGTTTGTCTGCCTTTATGTCTGTCCGTCTGTCTGTCTGTCCGTTTGTTTTTCCTCTTTCTTTTTCTCTCTCCCTTTTCTTTTTTTCTATCTCTATCTATCTATCTATCTATCTATTCCTCCCCTTCTCTCTCATGCTCTCTCTCATGCTCTCTCTCATGCTCGCTCTCATGCTCGCTCTCATGCTCGCTCTCATGCTCGCTCTCATGCTCGCTCTCATGCTCGCTCTCATGCTCGCTCTCATGCTCGCTCTCATGCTCGCTCTCATGCTCGCTCTCATTCTCGCTCTCATTCTCGCTCTCATTCTCGCTCTCATTCTCGCTCTCATTCTCGCTCTCATTCTCGCTCTCATTCTCCCTCTCATTCTCCCTCTCATTCTCCCTCTCATTCTCCCTCTCATTCTCCCTCTCATTCTCCCTCTCATTCCCTCTCTCATTCCCTCTCTCTCCTGACTCTGACCAATTTACTGCTCTCTCCTCACTTTGACCAATTTACTATCCTTATTTTTTTCTGCACCACGCCAATCAGCCGCCTCGTCGCAGCACCCACCACCAGGAATCACCACCAGGAGTCCCCACCATCAACCCTTCATGAATATAATTGCTCCACCAGTTTCGTTGTCTCTTACTAGGTCATGAGTTCTGCCTCCATCCCTCCCCCCCCTACCACCTGCCCCCGCTTCTATATCGTAGTGGGAGAGGGTCGTCATATAATAAAGTGTTTGATTAGCCTTAATGAACGAGTAATGAAACTGGTTGATGATTTATAATGCAGAGTGGCTGTATATTGTTATTTTTTTTTATCGTGCACTTGTGAATTAGAAAATATAACGATGCAATGCAGGGTCACAATGGAGAAGTAATACCACAGTTGAAGCAGCCAATTAAGTAACAAAGCCTCTTCACTTATAATTGTTCCCTGTTGTCTTGCTCTTCACAATTTCAAGAGGAACCAATATACATGGATTTCAAATGGTATTAGGTCAAAAAAATAAATGAAAGGAGAAAAACCACATCAAATATTCAGCATAGAGTTTCAGGGAACAATCGAGTCATGAACACGAGATTTTTTTTTCAACTCAACAGACAAGACTTGAGATGAGACGTAGTGAGACAAGGTCAACGACAGACACAACACGGAGAGGAAAGAAATATCAGAACTCATCCAAAGAAAAGTTAGACAGTGTGAAGGCAATAAAACCTCAGAGAAGTGCAGTTCACAATAGGAATAAGAGGATAATGATACAACACGATACCACAAGAGGGAAATTAAATGGACCCAGCTATTGTGTGATTTTCATATATGTGTGTGTCTCTCTCTCTCTCTCTCTCTCTCTCTCTCTCTCTCTCTCTCTCTCTCTCTCGTACGCACTGAGTTTCGAAAGCTTCTCGTCTCCTATCAATATGGACACCGATAAAATTGAATGACGGTTGTCGAGCTGCAGGGGAAACGGATGCACGAACTGGACTGCTCTCCAAATATATACTAACAGTTTTTTTCTCTTTCTTTTTCTTTATTTCTCGATGTATGTATGTGCGTGTGTATGTGTGTGTCTGTGTAAATGTGTGTGCCTGTGCGTGCATTCGACAGGAAAGAGAAAACCTAACCTAACCTAACCTAACCTAACCTAACCTAACCTAACCTAACCTAACCCAACCCATCAACTGATAAACAAAAGCTATTGAACACCACACATTAAATACTTACAATAACATTTCCCTAAACACATACTATACGCAGAGATGAATGTGGGCCAATAAATTGTTATTCTTTCACTCTTCAGTCAAGGAGTCAGAACCTGTTTATCGTCAGCGTTCAGGTAAGAATATACTGGTTTGGTGCCACCTATTTTTCACTCAAGCCAGGAAGGGGAAGTGAAATTCTTATTACCAGAAGCGTTAAAGTATAGGTCGTCCGATACTCCTTGCTCCTATCTCTCTATCTCTCTATCTCTCTCTCTCTCTCTCTCTCTCTCTCTCTCTCTCTCTCTCTCTCTCTCTCTCTCCCTCCTATTGAAGAAAACATCCGGAAAGCAGGAAGAAGCCAATTTATCAACAAATTTAGCAACAAAAAAGAGACTCGAAGGCGGACGCAAAGTGAAAGAAGTGACAAGGCGAAGGAGGAAGAGGAGGAGGAAGAGGAGAAGGAGGAGGAGAAGGAGAAGAGGAAGAGGTAGTGGTAGTGAATAAAGAAGAGGAGGAGAATAAGGCAGAAGATGTAGATGAAAAAACAAAATAAATAAGGGAAGAGGAAGAAAAATAAAGGTAGAAGAAGAAGAAAAGAATGGTAAAGAGAAGGAAATGGACGTTAAAAAAGAACAATAAAAGGGCAGATATCGATAGGCAGACAAGAATATAACTTTATAACTGTTTTCCGATGACATACGTTTAATATTGCGTTATTGGAGCCATTTAAGGAGAGAGGATGAGAGAGCACAGGTGGAGGAGGTGAAGAAGAAAGGAAGGGAGGGAGAGAAAGAGTGGGAGAGGGAATAAGAGAGAGGGTCAGGTGCGTGGGAGAGAGACAGGAGAGAGGCTTGAGGCAGTGCACGCGTTGGAAGAGCTGGTAAAGGAAGAGAGTTCATAATTTATTTAGTTTAATTAAGTAAGTAACAATAGAGTTAGTAAGAATCTGGTGCATTAATTATTTCTTGCATATTTAGTTTTTCTTCGAAGTTTTTTTTTTCTTCGTCCAATTCATTCATTCATTCATTTAATTTCTATCATTTTCGAAATATTTAACAACCTTCCACAACTGCCTGAAACTCTCTCCTTTTTTTTCTTCTTTTAAAAGCTTTATTTCATTTTCCTCTCTTCATCTTTAACTGGTTTCGCCTTTCTCTCACGTCTATGTAATATTACGCCTTTCTGCCAGTCAAGTTCCTTCTTCTCTCTCCCAGTTTTCCTTCATTCTGTGCTCCGTCTTTTCAAGTCATTCTTCATCAACAATTAAATTGAAGAATCGCGCTAGCCTTCAGCCAACCCTTCAGCGCTAAGATGGAGCAGCGAAAACCTAAAACCTTTAAGCCTCTGCAATTTTTTAACTTAATTCCCTAATTTTTCGTCGCTGGGTATGCGAGGAAGGAAGAAAGGATGCAGGGAAGCAGACGGGAAGAAAAGAAAAGCAGAGAAGATTATTAGAAATGGAAGAAAATTGAAAAGGAAAGGAACATGGAGAGAAATAGACAAGTGTGGAGGATGAAAAGGAAGACGATATGATGCTGATGGTGAAATAATAAAGAAAAGAAACACTGTATGACGAATTATTGCAGTGGAAAGGAGGATGAAGCACCAGGAAAGATATATTCCTGCTGCCTTGGGACTCTTATTACCCAAATAAAAATTTGATGCAGCGAGGTATGCAAAATATTTAGTCTAATGAAACGCGAGCAGGAGATAATTAAAAACGTTCTTGCAATTCAAACACACGCACACGCACACGCACACGCAGTTACCTCGAGATGAAAAGGGACCGATCAACACTATAAAACACTGCTTGAAGGTCAGTCTACAACACATCTGCCGATTTCCATCCACAAGGCTGGTATACCCTTACTAGACCCATCCCTTCCGCACATCAGATCCAATCAAATGATCAAACCAGATGCCGGAAAACCTTATGTCGAGGCCAGGTCTGTATTCATGCATTCACCAAGGCTTTACATTCATCCATATCACACACACATTCTTCCTTGCATATAACATTCTCTTCTGCACACTGTTCGTCTATCCTTTGTGTGGTATTCCTTTAAAAATCGCACTTCTCACATCAGATCTATGCATTTTTTTGTGATTTTTTCTTGCTTTGTCATGAGTGTCTCCGCTCCGCTCGAGTGTTCAATACCGCGCGTCACCTTCAGATGGGAAAGTGCCACCCATGAGATTAACAAGAATACTTCAGGTTATACTAGACTCAAGACTTCTTCCTCTTCCTCTCTTCTCCTTCTTCTCTCCTCCTTCTAATCTTCCTCTACCTCCTCTCCAACCTCTCCTTCAACCTTCTCTTTCTCTTCTTTCTCTTCTTCCTCCTCCTCCTCCTCCATCTTATCTTACTTATTCTTCCTCGTCGTCTTCTCCCTCATCATAGTTCATCATTATAAACATCATAATCATCATCATAATCATCATCGTTATCACCATATCTTTTTCATTTTCTTCTTTCCTAGTTTCTTTTTCTTGTTCCTTCTCCATTATGTCCCTTTCTTCCTCCCCTGCCTTCGTTAGATCCAATAAGACTGTTGCTGTCTGTTCTTCCTTTGTACTCCTCCTCCTCCTCCTCCTCCTCCTCCAGCATGAAGTATTAAGCGGAGTGGTCATTACGCGAGGCTGTCAGTCATGCCACACTTCACACTCTCAAGTGACGCAATGCATTCTTACTGTATTTTGTGAATTCTCTTGTATAGCACCAGCTTCGTGCGTGTACGTGTACGTGTACGTGTGCGTGTGTGTGTGCGTGCGCGTGTGTCCAATCACCACACGTCAGATGAAGACCGAAAATTCAGAAATAAAGAAAAAGAACTACATTGTTGGACTATTTACAACAAATATTCCATAAATTAAGATAAAATATCACCCAATGTTTCACGCATATCCACCACCTTTCACTTGGGTGGTGGTGGGTGACCAGACGTGTGTTCAGAAAGAAGATATGTTTAGTTAAAGTTTGAATTGGTCATTTAAATCAGTGGTGGCGTCACGTATACCGTCTGACCAATTTATAGATGATTCCCAATACATCTATCCTTCCTTCCTGGTTGCTATATGATGTATTATAATTTTCCATGTAGCACAGTGAGCAACATTTATTTCTTGTGCATGAGATGAATTATCACCGGAATGAATTTGTCCAGAAAATACTACAGTTTGGAAGATAGAAGACGATATCATTATAAACTACGGTGGATGGAAGGAGAAAGATAATCAATGGAGCTTAATTAAGGCGTGGTGAGAATAATGAAGAAAATCGACCAGTTAAGAAAAAAGTATAGACAAAGGTAAGGGATGTTTTGAGACAAGGGTTCCTAACTTTTTCTATGCCTTGCACGCCAAGTTTTGTTTGCTGACCTAAAAGAGACAGACATCCGATAGCGATAAGTGGAGGAGGTATTGGCAAACCTTAAACATGCATTGAAATTAAAGATTAAAACTCAATTAAAGTATATTGCTTTACTTGCACAATGTTCCAGTAAACACAAGTCCCATCTTTGTGCTATATCAATTGAACTAAAACAACAATTTCCGAAACGCTGTGAAAGTAATAGAATGTGTTCAGGAATACATCTACTTAACACAGAAAATTGGTGCAAATCCAAATCGTGAAAAATAAATGAAAAGAAGAATAGGAATAGGAAGGAGTGCGTTTGATAGACAATATAATGTTATAAAAAGTACTTTCTTACTATCACTGAAGAGAAAGATATGTAATGAGTGCATCTTACCAGTTTTGATATATAGATCTAACACTTTGAGTCCTACCAAACTCCAAGAACGAAAACCTTAATCTTAAGAGTATTCAAAGGAACTCTTAAAGGGGAATGGAGAAAATAACGCTTGGCATAACATGGACCAATCGAAGAAAAGAGTATCATAGATTGAGAAGCAAACCAAAGTTGAAGGCATACTGACAACTTTAAAGAAAAATAAGATGATAAATAAATGGAATAATGGAGTAATAGAATACCAGAGATTTATTTATTTATTTATCTATTTACTTATTTATGTAAGAAATCGTAGTATTTATGTAAGAAATCTCGCAGTGAAACTAAGAGAAAAAAAAGTAGAAAACAAAGTATAAAACAAAGGGAGAGAGATGAATGGGACACATTGGAGGTTGGTAACATTGGTGCTATTATCCAAAGCTGATGTTTTTCTTTTCCCGACTCTTTACCACCGAGGCTGACGTGCTCTGATGAATGGACAAAGGAGCGAGAAGAGAAAGGAGATGAAAGGAAAGAAGCAAGATATAACTGGGAGAAGGAAGGGAAAGGTAAGAGAAATGAGAAAAAAAGATTGAACGAGACGGAAAATGGCACACGTGGGAGGAGGAAAGGAGGCGATTGTGTGCCCCAATAAAAACCTAATGACGGAGATAACGATAATGGTGGCGTGTGTGTGTGTGTGTGTGTGTGTGTGTATGTGTGTGTATGTGTGTGTGTGTGTGTGTGTGTGTGTGTGTGTGTTGTGTGTGTGTGTGTGTGTGTGTGTGTGCGTGTGAGAAGAGAAAAGATACGAGGGTATATGGATTCAAACAAGTTCACGCACTGGCGTACACACGCACGCACATACATACATGTATGCATGCACGCACATACATGCATGCATACCATACAATACCCCACTAAACCCCTCTTTCTCGCTCCCTCTCCCCCTCTCCCCCTCTCTCCCTCTCTCCCTCTCTTACACACACAAACACACACACACACACACATACACAAAACCAGTCAATTAAAATAAAAATAAAACTGAATAACAGAGGCCACACACCTTTCAGACCACCTCTATACACCCTCTGCGTCATTCAAATCATTAAACATCTAAATCTATTCCAACCAGCTGGAGTATGTGAGAACCGTCCGTTAGGCACCAACAAGGGAGACGGAAGAGGAAGAAGCCGTAAAATTCATCCCCAGAGAATATTTCCTCCCGTGATGGATGCTGGGAGGCCCTGCACGTGAAGAAGGCGTCGTCGTGACAAATGGAGTTTATTTCCCCGACCCAGATAACAACGCTTCCTCAGAGACGGGGAGGAAAGGATTGAGGAGGGGGAAGCAGGCAGGTAGAATAGTAGCGGAGTAGTATAAAGAAAATCCTACTGAAGGAGAAAGAGAGCGGAAGGAAGCGAGGAAATGATATACGGGCAAGAGAAACCGAAAGATATGGCTAGCTAAGGGGTAAAGGGAAGACAAATGAGGGAACAGAGGGAGGAGGTAAGGAAGGAATGACATGCTAATCAGACACAAAGCGGAATGCTAATCTGTCCCAAAGCGGTTTTCCTGCATCCCAATGAGCTAGAGTGGAGATTGGAAGGAGAAGAGTCCTATCAGGCTCTTTCTACGCAGTATCATGAAAGCCACAATCATCTCCCGCTGTTTATTGCCGGCAAAGACATCTGTTTTGGGTCTGTAGGAGGAGAGGCGTGGAGCAGTGACAGTAACGCCACTGTTAATGTGCAGAACCGTAATTCCTGCACCTGTCTCCTAGCTGGAATTTGGGTTTATCTGTGACCATTTTATTATGCGATTCGTTGTTCGGTTCTCGGTTTCGTTCTGTTATGTAACTCTCGGTTTCGTTTTCTGTTTCAGTTCTGTGACCCTTTGTGCGTTTTTTTTTTCTTTCGTTGTGTAACTTGGCTATTTTTCTTTCGTTCAATTTCGTTCACGGATGTAACAATAACAATAAATATAACTAGAATTCTGAACTTACCACCCGATTACCCATAACATTAAGTATTAAATTCATTATTTTCTACGTTCGCATTTACTACACAATTTCCATAATATTCACTGTTCACTGAGGCGGTATTTTCTAACCCTGTCTTCTGCATGTTGCTAAGGAAATAATATATGCTGTCGGCTACACACCATCAGAAAGACGCTTCATTGCTTCACTCCAGGTAATCCGTTTGTCGATCAATCTCCAGTTCCCTTCCCTTTGATTTTTTAAATAATTCGTGCTGTGCACTAGTCTAAATGATTTTCCTTCCACAAATCGTCTTAATTTGCACTTCCTTCCACCCAACAGGAGTCTTGTACCACCCTTGGAGTAATATAAGCTGCATTATAAATATCCAAACACTTTTCAAGCATATACAGTATTCTTCTCTTCGTTAAAAAATAAAATGTTGCTCAGCTCCAATTAAAACTTGACTCGTTATTCACAAGATAGCACAAGAGCAGTGTTATGCCAGTTATGAGGGAACTTGATGGTCCAAAGTTTTCCTGAAGCACTACTAAACACCATCTGAGTATTCTCTTGTCCTTCAACCACAATCAATAGATCCTCTGTTTTCTCGTCTACCTTCCATAAGATTCTCTGTACTTATGTCCTTGTTGTACTATCTCGTATCGAGTTTTGATTCCATTATTTGAGTCGTAATGTTTAGCAATAGCTCATGTAAAAAAAAAAGTATTCAAAAGAACTTATTGTTACCCGAATGATAATCACAGTCTAGGTCTTCCATATTTGTGGAGGGGCGGCAGGTAGTACAATGGTTTGACGATGCATCACCATTGTGAGCGAGACAATGGCACTGACGACCACTGTTGCCTTCATCACTGCCTCACTAATAACACGGAACAAGGACGCGCCAGGTGGTAGGACCCAATGCCCCTAACGCCAGCTTGTACCGATGGAAGGGGAGACAGATTGCTACGTCGTCGGTTTCCTTACGGCAAGATAAGTTTTATTTTAATGGCAAGACGAAGTACACACATGAAATAAAAACGTGGCATTTCTTTCCTGTCAAAGGAAGTAACACTGGTGGTCCAGGAGACTAAAGGGATTATTTCACTCATTGTTGCCAGCTGGGTGGACGTCGATTTATTGTGATGAAGCTTCTGGAAACAGTTATTGTCTCGTCTGCAGAGACAACCAATATGAGGAGCCTTATTTTGGCAAATTTTTACTTTTCCATTTCTACTAATGTTGCATGAATTCTTTCTCCTTTTCTTACATAAGTTATAAAAAAAGAAAATACTGTATATTTTCTCAATCAATATAAATTGTGAGGATACACCCATTTCTTTCTCAGAAGTGTAATTACTTTATCAGTTGCAGCCATTTCTCTTGATCCAATTTCCTTTTTTTTTTTTTTTAGTTAGCAGACTCACTCTGAGCCAGCGAAGCGCTTAACGAAGAGGAACTGAAGAAGAAAACAATGCTTTTAGATCAAAGACACAACGAATAATACGCTTCAGTTGCTTTCGTCACTCTTTACAGATTACTTACTTGTCTTACTATGCTCACGTTCGTAGGAAAACATACATACACAACAAACATATATACTTCATTAAGGATCGAGTTTATATTTTCGCGCCTTGTTTATACACACAACGATGCCTGTCAATAATTTTTCCTTCAGTGCTGCATTGACGGTGGCTCCAGAATTTTTATGTTTTCATTTTATTGGAAACGAACAGAAGGAGACGCAAAATAAAGAACGAATGAAATGGAGAAAGCTTGTAAAGGAAAAGGCCTTAGGAGGAGGAGGAGGAGGAGGAAGATAGAAAAAAAAAAATAAAGAAGAAATAAAAGGAGACCGAGAAAGAAAAAAAAAAACAGGTAGTACAAGGCCGGAGATAAAAGGAGCATGATATGAACACGCACACGCACACGCACACGCATACGCACACGCACTCAGCTGCGACACCTGGCAATGAAGCAAGGCAATCTTTCAACTAAAAAATTCATCAGTAGGATCAATAGGGCAAGAAAGGTGAGTGTGCTTGTTTGAGGTATGGCGCCGAGACGTAACTAACATACTTTCAACAATCACTATATACTAAACGATTAAATTGTCTATGCTTACGTTAACTTAAATCCTTTCATCCAAACTATAGGAGTAAAATAACAGCTTAATATTCCGTGGAGAAAGTCCCCAAAAGTGCCCAATCTTCACCGTATGTATCTCATATAATATTTATGTCCCCCACTCATCATAACACTTCAGCACCTTGGCGTACCGTACCAAGGAAGGAAAATGTCCCTTACACAGCTCAATAGAGGCCCGTCATGGACACACTTCTATCAGGATATCACATTTTTATTCCTTAGTTACGCTGGGAGTCTTCGGCAGCAAGTTAGAGACATCTTTTGAATAGAAATCTTACTACAAAAGTGATGTTAAGAATTTTTTTGTATATACCGCATAGGCCTTAACACCTGGCCCTTCTACCTGGTTCTGTCTTTATATTTTCTTTTACTCTGTTGGTTCTATTATATATTTAAGGTCCGGATAGTATTTTCTTCCTTCAATTTATTATGTTCTGCTATCCACACGTCTTGCCAACCTCTTCTCTTTTCTTTTTCTTTATTATTTCTACGAGGCCTTTAATGTTGACAGTTTACACATGACGTTCTTTACAAGTGGACTAAAGTTTTCAATTACTATCTGTTAAAGAAAGAAAGGGTTAGAGGTTAAATGCCACCTATTGTGTTCTCTATATTAATCTTGGAACTGAAACATTCTGTATAACGGGCATACTGACGAAAAATTGTGTAAGGTAAAGAGCCAACGTGTGGGGCGAGTGGCCTGAGGCTGTGGAAAATGCGGAGGCAAGAGTAAACCTCGAATGAGACAGATGTAAATATTTGGACAGGTGGACCGGGTGTCGGGTTTACCAGGTGAGCTAATTCGGGAGCAAACACTAGGTGGGGGGGAGGGGGATACACCTAGACACTCGACCCTTGTGTGTGTGTGTGTGTCGTGAGGGGGGGGTGTATGTGTGCGTGTGCGTGTGCGTGTGCGTGTGCGCGTGTGCGTGTAATTATTTATACAATTTATTTGAATAACACTTTTTTTTCCCATTATGACTGTAAACTATTGTCAGCGAGCAATCTGTTCCATGAATTAGGGATGCATTAAATTATGATATAATTTCTACTTCAATGGATTGCAAGCGATTTACCGCCAGCCTTTTCATCTCTTTTTCAATGTATTTTAATTGATGAAGTGCAAAATATTATGACAGCATTTAGTGATCACTATATCAAAGCAGCCAGACATTATGATCACAGTTAAATATTGTTGTGTTCCAATGGAGAGCCTCGCTGGTTATATCTCACCCTCAACATTTACATTGACTCCGCATTCTTGTGTTTCTCAAATAATTTTTCTACCAGCTCCTGATTTTATTTTATGTGTGCCATTTTCACGAAGTAACACATTTTCACTATGACATAACAAAATTAGCATGCTAGGTGGTGAATTTTCTAACCAAGTTTTGAATACAGAAATAATTTATGTGTGTATGGTTATTACACATACTGGTAAACCTTCCTAAAGTCTAACTAACACCACTAGAGTAAAGATAATCCAGAAAATATTCCGCCTATACAAGCTATGATTCCAGCCGCTCAATTATTATGATTGGAGACTTATTTTTTGTGCAATCAGTCCCTCACGTCTTGACACACCAACGACTATATAACAATGAACCCCATTAAGATAGTTGAAATTCTCTCTCTCTCTCTCTCTCTCTCTCTCTCTCTCTCTCCTCTCTCTCTCTCTCTCTCTCAACCTTTCTAAGCCTCTCTAAGCTTCTCTAAGCCTCTCTCTAAATTTATCTCCGTCTCTCTCTCTCTCTCTCTCTCTCTCTCTCTCTCTCTCTCTCTCTCTCTCTCTCTCTCTCTCTCTCTCTCTCTCTCTCTCTCTCTCTCGGGGGTGGGGGGGGGGTGCATGTGGCCGTTGGTGTGTGTGGGCTTGTGCGTGAGCGTGTGTGGGTGTGTGTGTGTGCACGCGTGTGTGTGTGTGTGTGTGCACGCGTGTGTGTGTGTATGCATATGTGTGAGAGTATGTGTGTTAGTCCGCCTAGTGGTACAAGGTTCTTTCTTCCAAACACAGCTTTAGGCAGCCTTAGTGAGGTCGGTATCAGACAGGGTGGTTGTGGTGCAGTGTTCCTTTATCGAATATCAGTGAGCATTGCCGAGAGCACCATTTAAATTCAACTCTATTGTTATGAGTACAATAGTAGGGCATCAACAAACTATTATTAACACCACACAGTCTGAATGCAAACCAGAAAGGGGAAAAATAATTGAATGTCCCGTAGAATTTATAGATTATATTATATAATTAGTGTTTTTATTATGTACTCGGGTGAATTTATAAGTTACGTGATACAAGAAGGTATAGGGATGATATAACCGTTACGTCATTAACTTAAATACACTCGTAAGGAAGGAAGCAAACTTGAAACAAAAAGAATAGGACTGAAAAATAATTGATAACGACGCAAGCGATTATGAAAATCTTGCAGCCAAAACGAGGCTGGACTGCGCTTGAGTTTTGAAAGTGGTAAAAAGCTGTGAGGAGAAAATTTAGTTCCCTCGCGAAAACTGAGGAAACTGGCTAGAAACTGGCTGCTTCTGAGGGAAACAGTGTGGAGCATCTCCTCCTCCTAATGAAGCCGCCGTTACTGGGGCCTTAATGAGCTCCTTCAAATGGTTCCCACTTAGACTTCCTCACTTCCACCGACAATAGATGCTAGAAAAATATATATCATAATTGTGATAAGACATATGCTAAAATGGCATCGTTTATTTTTATATAGTGTAATAGAGGTTTTCTGAAAGTCTTTTGTTTAATAAATGTTGATCAATAACGCTAATAACAGGTTCACGCACAAGGCTCATGAATTAATAAATGGTATGAGGGAAGAATAAAAACAACTTCATAGCGACTAATACCTTCAAATGTTATGGTAATTATGGTGTTGATACGCTTAATATGAAGCTATAAAGGAGTTCCCTTGACCTCATTTTTTTTTCACTACAATTCCACTGGTGTTAATGCAAGAAAAAACCTTATTACTTACTACTTCATGAAAATGTCAATACCTGAGTGCGACTTATTGGCGGTTTCGATTTCCTTTAAAAAAAGAACTAAAAAAAACATACACAGAGAGCTTCCATGTAAAATCTTGTTGTTTTGTTTGTAACTCATACACTTTCGAAATAAAATATAATATAAACAAGAAGGAATTACGTTTAGAATATCTGTAAAGACGTACCCTGGCATCGCATATTCAGTCTTTAAGTCACAGTCTCTTGATTAACCAGGAACCTAACCTAACCTTATCTTACCTAACCTAACCTAACCAGAATGAATTTTAGAATATCTGAAGACGGACCCTGGCATCGCATCTTCACTCTTAAGTTCACAGTCTCTTGATTAACCAAACCATGAAGGACCTAGCTGTCGACGAGACGGACCCAACCTCTCATTGACCCGATGTGAGAGTGCAACATGAAATAAAATCAATAGGACACAGATGAAACTCACATGGAAGAGTCCTTTGCCTACATCACTCTCTGGTACCCGAGCACGGAAAAATATGAAAAGGTGAAAATACGAAAATATGAATAAATGAATTAATAAATGATGGATGGATGGATGGATGGAAGCCAATCAACAAACAAGCAAGCATAAAAATAACGAATGAATGAAACAAAATACGGAAGGAAGGAAGGAAGGAAGAAAGGAAAGAATAAAGAAAATATTAAAGATAAGGCTATTTAAATATACCGGGGTCAGCAGAGTGAAGCTTAAGAGGTATAGATAAAATAGCTACATAGAGGACTTTTCTGGTACACCTATTGATCACTGCGCCATATTGATTACTGACGAATCAAAAGAAGGGAAGAAAAAATAAAACGTAGTGATGGACGAACCCTTTGAGCCCTGTGATAGGAAGAGATTTGTTTTTGTTGAATATTGGGATACTCGTGGGCGAAGGGCAGTGACAGAGAGGCTTAACTGATGGGATGAAGGTGATGTAGAGGCTCTCACGTGAATAGGAATGTGAATTTGGTGGGGCAAGTAGTAATGGGAAGAGATGAGGTTATTAAATGAATGGATGTGGCACGTGGATGCTTTAGTGGAGGGCAGGGAATGGTGGGGGTGTTAAATTAAGTGGAAGAGGAAGGCTGCTAAATGGATGGTGTGGGTGGGACGGAAAGGTGAATGAATACGTCAAAATATACACTGACGAACTTTGTTTTATTTTCGTTGGTGGTTTTTTCTATACAGTGTAAAAGGCTTTGCTAGATAAGGACTAGTGGTTCCTTTACTGGTTCCTTTACTCCGTGGTCTATCATCTCTCTTTCTTTTCTCTCCTTCAAACTCAGATGTCTCTTTGTCCACCTTTTTTTGCTGGATTTTTTTTTAACGGTTCCTGTTTGTTTTTTGTTTTTTTAGATCTTTGTCGCAGTGATTCTCGTAATTTAGTGGTTAATTTTGTCCCTATTTCTTTTAATTTACGACACACATTTAACTAATTGCTTCACGTTAAGTCAAAAATAACCCATCGACTATTTACTTTTTCCATGATTTTTTGGGGCAACCGAATTTTTTTTCTGCATTTTTTTTTGGACTTGTCAACAGTTTCGTCTATTTTTCGTTGCAACGTTTCTATCTGCCTCGGGTTTTTCTTTCCCTATCTGCTTGTTTGTCTGAATCTGTGTGTGGCAGCGCAATATTCTCTCTCTTCTCTCTCTCTCTCTCTCTCTCTCTCTCTCTCTCTCTCTCTCTCTCTCTCTCTCTCTCTCTCTCTCTCACACATTTCCTGTGGGTGTGCATGACGCTGACAAGTCTTGCTAAAGGTTTCATTTTCAGACTTGCTCATCTCTAGGAATTCCGTACATATAAAAAAGTCCAATTACCTCACAAGTAAAAAACAGAAATAATAATAATAATAAAAAAGGAATAAATAAAATTAAGAAAAGTGGTATTCATGGCGTTATTACTGCTCATGAAACCGCCTAAGAGACGCATTACCGCACATCCACACCACAGGGAAGGGAAAGGAAGGGTGCCATGGGACCTACGAGACCACTATCTAGA
>JAPQNM010000043.1:595232-622732 GCA_029783475.1 Metacarcinus magister
TGACAAACATATATTATATAAGTCAAACTACTCACCTCCCTCATGGGAAAAAACATGTTACACTCATAACTGATCCATGTGAACAGGAAGCAATGATAGTGTCCTGGGCTGCAATGTTTTAAGTACTAACTACGATACTCATCTCTCTCGTCATCATTATGTCAGCGTTGTTCACCGTTGGTGGTGGTGACGGGGCTCGTAAGACAAGGGAACTCACTGACAGTTTTGCATAAGAGACTTTTGATATTCCACACATCCATTGTTCCTTCGTCCACTGAGTATTCTATAAGCAAATTGATCCCTTCCATTGTTATCGGCTGGGATGTGTCCAGATGTTATATTCACAGCATCCTAATGTACCGTCCTGTAGGAAAGAAATAATAATATTTCTAAAAAGAAAAACATACTTTTTATAAAGTGGCCTGTGATTTTCTACTTCATTAATGATAATAACTAAAATGATGTGCTTGTAGTTGAGCCAGGAATTACTTGAAGAAAGTTAGTTGCACAGTTATAGTGATGTTTACCATGAGGTTGCTTGCGTGGCCGCCTAATGAACAAGACTCGAAAATTTTCACAAGTGACTTTGCTGGTATCTGTCTTTTAAATGGCTTTAATTTATTCACATGCATATATAAATCCCTTTTATGTGATAAGTTTTTTTCCTCCGCCTCATTACAAATTTAATGGACAATGAAGCTGCAGGTGGAATCCACGACTCCACCACGACTCTGATACAAGACGACCCTGCCGACACTGCCTCACCTTCACCCACACGACCTTCGCCCACACACACACACACACATACACACATACACACACACACACACACACCAGCCGGCAGGTTTGGCAATCAGGAGGCGTAGCTCTGACGCGATGGATGGCGACGCGCGTGGATATCACACTACTACACTACGCTTGTGTATAGACTTACACCATTTACTTTAGCCATTTGTAAACAGTAGAAAGGTTTTATACGTGAAAAGGGTGTCAATATTTCGCTATCAGTGTTAAAGTTTCCTCCCACGTAATATATACAAAGTTTGTTGACTGAATGTTTTGTTGCATCCTTTGGTTGGTAAGTGAATGCCTGATCAGTGTGGCTCAGCGGCGTCCCCAAACCCATCAATCAACACAGGAACAGTTTTCTTTATTTGCTGTCGAGGTCAAGGTGAAGGTGAAGGACAAACCACAAACACCGGTTAGTCGCCAAAACGTGTGGAAAATGGAAGAAAAAGTAAAGTTAAAGAGGACGCCTCTGAATGATGCATAATGCAATCGATTCAGACCCTAGAATATGGTATCCAATTCCAATACTTTTTTTTACTTCTTTGCATCCTTATAAATTGTGAAATATCCTTTAGTTCTCTTTGAAGTATATATAAAATATCCTTCGGCGGATGAAGATCTGAACGCTTGGTGTACAGTAAGTAGCCGCACATCCACGAGGCAAACCACAAGTGCAACGACACGGCGGTCAGGCAGCGGCGGGAGGAAGTTTCTCTTTATTTCTTCCTGTAGCCTCAAGGGTTCTTCACAGATGTACAGAGCAACGTGGAATGTTACTAAAACTGAGAGACTAGTGGAAGAAGGTAGACGTAGTGACAGCTTACCACCAGTCAACATCCACTTGTAATTCTCTTGTTTATTGACTCGCCACCACCCGCAGCTCCGTCCTGTCGCCTAACCCGCAACTCTATCCCATTCCTAACGCCTTGCTCCCTTCGCACAAACAACACATTTCCAAGTATTTTCTAACCTATATTTGGACAGCTTTAAGGAAACTCAGATACAAGAAAAGGAGCAAACCCAGCCAGAGTTACTGTGGGGAGCTGGCAAGACTTTGGACAAGGTTTGAATAAGGAGGAAGAGAGATTGGAGATAGGAAGGAAGGGAGGAGAGGCAAGGAACTCGAGACAGGAAATGACAGGAGAGGAGAGGAGTAGGAAAGCAGTAGAGGGGAGCGAGAGGAAGAGGAAGAGAAAGACGAGAGAGAACTGACCTCCTGTGCCTGATCTTAGAAAACGTGGGTCAGGGTCAAGTTTACCCTCACTCTATACCCCACCAACGCTCTTTCCATCCCACTTCCTGTTTAATTGTCTCCTTGTTTTAAGTCTAAGATATCTACTATATTGTTTCTGGACTAAATGTTTCCCTACTCCCTCTTGTGCTCTAGTTTGTGTCGTAGTAAGCGTTCATGATGCAGCTCGCCAAGACAAACAGACATAATAACAAACTATACGATTAGAGTTCTTCCCACGTGCCACAACCCAGCGAGCTCAAGGAAGTGTTCAAGGTGAAGGTGGGTGAGTCAGCCTCGTTTGGTGCACGATGTGAGGGGTAGAGGGTGGGTGGGGCAGAAGCAGGGGCAGGGGCAGGGAACATTATTCATCACGTCTTGTCTGGGTTTCGCAACTTAAACAAAATATCAAAACCACCCACAGTAATACCTCATCAAAACCTATGAATTGTACTTTACATGGCACTAGATTACATGTTGAGTGTGGTTCCGAGGCACAGCAGCTACAGCCTTACACAACATTAAACAGCTGAGCCCTTGGACGCCATCTACCCTTGTTAGGATGAGCGCCGCGCCACTCGTGACCGCCCGCCTGGCTGCTGGTAGCTCGGGGCTGTTTTCGTAAGCTGGCAAGAGGGAGGTGGAAGACTTCACCAGAACCCGGGATGCATAGCCACCAGGATGTAAGGAGGCGCCACACAAGGCATCAGAACACAATGGAGTTAGTTTATAATGATTGCAGACTGAATATTAGTCCTATGGTGTAAAAACTTCAAAATTATCCTGCGGCGCCGGACAGAACAAGGACTCAGACCAACAAAGACGATGCGACGCCCACAGACCAATGCTTGACCCATTGTGACAACGTACATGATGGTTGCTGACTGTCAAAGAAACACACGATTATCAGGGAGAAGAATATGGACTTTCTAGAATGGTGGAATAGTGTGTATGCGCGATTAAGTACACACACACACACATACACACACACACACACACACACACACACACACACACACACACACATGATACATCCGCCATGTGTTTTAGGATTATGTTAAAGGGGGGGGGAGTGGAGGTAATAAGGATAGGGCAAGAGCTATATGATCTGTACATAATCCGGGAAAAAAATGGATATACGCTTACACTCCCAAATTTTATAGGTCCTGGCGGTTAAGCTTACTGCCGAGGCTAGCATGCTATTTAATATCAGCTTAATTCACGGGAAAATATTGTATACAAGTCTTAGTAACACATTCATTAAGTTACATATGGATGACAATCAAGGAATATGAGTTTGAAGCATTGGAGAAGATATGAAAAGACACAATTATTACCTACATAACTAGAGGCAGCACCTTCCTTTCCTTTCCTTTCCCACTTGCTCACTTTCCACTTTCTCCATTCTTCCCCTTCCCTCCCTCCCACCCCCCACCAGGCAGAGGACGTAGCCACGGGGTCGAAAAGATGAAAAACAACATGAAATAAGATTAATTTTCCTCGTTTTCTCTCATTCTTTCCACGCGGTTCTCCAGCTTGTAGTGTAATGAGAGGCACTGTGTGTGTGTGTGTGTGTGTGTGTGTGTGTGTGTGTGTGTGTGTGTGTGTGTGTGTGTGTGTTCGTCATCCTGTCCATCTGTTCCTTAAAGATAGTCGCAAAATTAAATCATATTACACCATTTTCCGATGACCTGATATTTCAAATTACATTCATCTAATTATAAAAGTAGCATTTGGTTCACACTGTAACTGTCCCACCGATCTTCCAAGTGTTAAAAGGTCTTTGTAGCATTCTATTCAATAATCATCCCGAACTGCAATTCTTAATGGCTTTCAGAACCTGATAGAATGAACAAGCGAGCAAACACGATAGATGATAATGGGTGAGGCGTCAGTGCACAAACGACCCGCTCCATTGTGTATGCAACCCACGCCTCACCGATTATGTGAAGGGGCGATGTGCGGTGGGGCGGAGGATGGGGTGGTGGAACAGTGTGGTGGTGTAGCGAGGTAGAGTGTGGGGATGATGAGGGTATAGGTGGAACGTCAGTTATGATGAATTGGTGGGTGGTGTGGTGAGGTGAGTTGTGGGATGGTGTGGCGAGGAGGAGTATTAGGTGATGCGGGGTTCAAAGTGCGGGATGGGGTGGTGTTAAGCAAGGCTACATTGGGAAGGGCTGGAGATGCAGGAGAGGGGAGAGGCCAGACCGGTTTACATTGCTGTGTGTACCGCCCGGGGCTAGGCAGGCGCCGGGATGTCCGAATAAAAACTTGACAAGTATTTTTTTGATGAGCGGCAGGTGGTGGGGAAAGAGAAACTGTCTAAGGGTTACATATAGAAAACTTAGGAAAATATCGCCAGTTCATTGCAATTGTCCAAAAGGATATGAAAAGGAGAACTCCAAAACAAAAGCTGTCATTCCGTAGTCATTCGTCAGGTATGAATGTCCTTTTTACCTTGGATAACGTTATGCTTTGCCATCAGATAAGCAAATGACAGGTTAGGGCAAGGATTTTTTTGGTTATATTATCATTATTATTATATTTTACACATTCGCAATACAGTCTCGTGTGTATATAAGCCGCCATGTGGGGCCGTACAAGTATTTCCGTACAGTGTGAGGTTGTCTCCTGACTCACCCTACTCATCCACAGTCGTCCCAGCTTCACCCTCAGGTTAGCGATGCGTCATGATCAGGTTCCCGTGCGAGCATACCTTCATTATCCACCGAACTTTTGTACAACGAGATAATGTTTATGAATGTAATCTGAATGTAATCGTGATCGGGTTTAAGGGAGTAAATAGCCATGATAATTCTGCGACCGGGGATTGCATCTTTGACAGTAGACTCCTAACCTAACCTAACCTAACCTAACCTACACATAAACCCAGAAATCTATCAAGAGAACTTTGAAAGCAGAATGCCACAACTCTACATTCAGATTTCGCACTGCAACTTTATTATGCATTCCATCATCATCTACACCATTCTGGAACGTTACATTTTGTCACTTATATTGTCTGCCAAACTCTTAATTATATGTAGCTATGTTATACACACAAGTTCCTTATTGTAGTACCTATATACTGAAGTAAATCTAGTGCTTTGATAGATCGTCCTGCAGTCAGAAAACAAAGTAAAGACACCAACAAATCTCTGTCAGGAACATGATAAGAAATTGTGATGAGGAAGTAGGAGTCAGGTGAGTGGGGCTGGTGAAGGCCGCAGCAGCTGAGTAAGGGGGGGAGGGGCGGAGGGGGGGAAGAAAGGACGGGGCCAACAAGAGGGTTGTCCTGGCAGTTATAGTGGCGCGTGTTAGTGGTGGCGTATAATCCGAGGCCAGTAGGGACCGGGTAACGGAGGCGGCAGGATGTGCGTGGCTGCCCCGCCGCCACCCTGACCTAACAGAAAGCCTCGCATCGCGTGTGTGCCAGACAGTTGGAGTCATCAGACGTTGTTCGACGCCCTACTTGGCCTGAGCACCGCCTGTGACAGTGTATGAAGTGGAACTGTGATCCTTGTGTTCTGTTAGTGTTTACGATCGGATATAATTAAAGAGAGGTGCACACTTGTGACAGACAGCATCCTATCAGAAAACACATGACTCACGCCTGAGTGAAGTAGTGACCTAAACATTACATAGACAATAAAGACAACGAACGCCTGTCGCAGTGCAGAGTAGTGGTCCGGACGAGGCAGAAAGGGTGTGCGTCACGTCGTGGTGGGAGATCCCACGACAAGCTGCGTACCAGGCGAGGGACGTGCTACGCCGGAAGGTGAGTGCACTACTACATTAAACATTATCCAGTACGTGATCAGAACAAAACAAGACACCAAACTTAATGAAACGTATTGCTCGCCATCAGTGTTCGATAATAGAACCATTATCTCGCCTCAGACAAAGCTACACGAGTATTCATTTATATCTAATTAAAATAAATGTTCTATTCACCGATACTAGGAATGGAAAAGAATGCCAATTGAAAAATATATATTAAGTTCCTAACACCATCATAAGTTATATAATTAGTGAAAATACAGAAATGAGAAAGTCGAAAGTTTGTCAGACAGTTTTTTTTCCCCTTATGCGATTATTTCATGAAATTAATAAATCTTTGGGAAGGTTTATGTATTTAATTGGTGAGACAAAGTTATTCAAATGATTGGACTCTACTTTTCATCTGTAATTATATTGTTCAAGCATTATGGTGGATTGATAATCTGAGGATATTTTTCTGTCCACTTACTAATTATTTTAAAGTGAAAACGTGACCTTTACGGAACCTTGAGTTAATTTGACGTGAAGTTAAGCCGAGGAAAGGTTAGGTTAGGAGTGAGGCAAAACAAGGGAACATTTCGATAACAGCGGATGCAAATGTGATAACCTCATCCACCACACTTTTGCACTCTTATTCAAACTTTTAGGGAATGAAGATACACTTTTAGAACTCTATATTCTCGAGTGTCTCCTCTCAGCGCTATCATCTCACCCATGAACCGTCCTCAGGATCAAGTATCAGTAATTGTCTCTTCTTTCTCTTCATTCCGTTCTCTCTCTCTCTCTCTCTCTCTCTCTCTCTCTCTCTCTCTCTCTCTCTCTCTCTCTCTCTCTCTCTCTCTCTCTCTCTCACTCTCTCTCAGGCGCATTCCCAGGCTGCACCCAGATGCCACCTGTTCTCCTTACCCACTCAAAAACAGCATCAAACATCATTGCAATACTGGTCATGTAGCAAGGTTGTGTGTTATACCCACTGCTGTCTTGCTCCACTATCTCTATTGTGCGATTAATTTCATATAAAACGTATTAATCTAACTCCCTCCTCTCTCTCTCTCTCTCTCTCTCTCTCTCTCTCTCTCTCTCTCTCTCTCTCTCTCTCTCTCTCTCTCTCTCTCTCTCTCTCTCTCTCTCTCTCTCTCTTTGTGCCTTCTTCCTGGCGTCTTTCTCCCCTAAAACTCATTTCCCCTCGACTTCATCTTATCTGTCAAGGACGAGTTGCAAGCACAGACGGAGTACTTCAAGGGAAGCGTCTGGGTTAACACTTGCCACCAAACAGCTGTATCTAGCATCATACAGTCTGGCTAACACCTGCATAAACGCTATTTCTTTTTTATCATTTCCTTCCCTCAGTGTATAGGAGTGTTCCTCTACTCCATGGGTAGTTTGCACCCTGTTTATTTTAGGCTGCGTCTTGTTATTACTGCAAACTATGATGGTAATGACGTAGCTGCAGTGGCAGTGATGGCCAGTGAACAGTGCTAAGCATAGTTTGGTGAGGCTTCTCCCGCCCTCCACCTCGTGCTTATGTTACGGTCAAGGTCATTCTCTACACTAGCGTAACAGTGCAACATCAACAATCTGTACTTATTTATTTGTTTACTCAGTTTTTATGTAGTGGTTTACACGATAAGATTCAAGTAACAAACTTCTTGACTCTTCCATTTTTATCTACGTCAGCGCAATGAGTCCTTCGATAACTGAGACTTTTGCACGGCAGCAAAAGGGGGCGTGGCAGAGTGGTCCGGCGCGGAGTGTGGCACTGGGACTGTCACTTGACACTATCACACACACACACACACACGCCCCCGTCTAACCTTTATGGTTACGCCACCAACAGGAGCCTTTTGAGTACATAGAGCACGGTGGTGGTGATGGTGGTGGTGGTTTTGGTGCCCCGCGACAGTACACTCGAGAAGGTGAATCAAGGAAAGGAAGGATGACCACGCACACTGATGCAACTTTGAATGTGCCGACCACACACCTGTAGAGACTCGCTCCACTTGCCTCCCTTCAAAAATCCTGGATCCACTCTGCCGAACTTTTTCCTCTAGTGACCAGTCAGGATAACAGGGAGATGGGTATTAATTTCAGAAGAAAATTTAAGGCTAATCTAATGATAACAAATGTCAAAGTTCAAAGTTCTAACTAATACTGCAGTCATCACTTGAGGTTGGGTAAGTTCTGACAAGATAGAAAATGAAGGTTGTCTGCGTGGAGACCGATGGGGTTAGATAAGGTTCCTTCCCAAGGTCTTAAGGGGTCAGACAAAGGGTGAAGAACGAGGCTAGTCCGCGAGACACGTTAACTTGTATAAGCAAAAACACAACACAAAAGTCTAGTCTGCTGCAACTTTGTCCACCCACTCCTCCCACTCTCTCCTCCTCCTCCTCTCCTACTCTACACTCCCTTCACTTTGTCCCTCGGAATATCACCTCACCTGCTAAATCTATTCCCGGCCTCCACGTCGCACACAGCCTGAGAAAACAAACACCCGAGAATCTTCACAACGAGAGACTATTGTTATCCTAGTTATCTACAAGCAACACAAAAGAGAAAGTCTGCCTGGCGAGGGAGAAAAAAAAATTAAGCATAATAACTGCATTCAACTTACACACGAAAAAAAAAAATACATATAAACTTGCCAGGGGGGAATGGTGATCACTGAACCGTGTGTCTCAGGCAATTATAAGCCGTCTCCCAGCCAGAGGAGCAGGTGGTGGGGTGAAGGGGAAATAATGAAAGGTGCGCCAAGAAAAGTAGCCAAGAAAGGTAGTGAGGAAAAGAAATGGAAGGGACGAAGGAAGGATGACAGATGGGGAGAAAAGGAAGGAGGAGTAAAAAACGGACAGGCCACATATGAGAGAGAGAGAGAGAGAGAGAGAGAGAGAGAGAGAGAGAGAGAGAGAGAGAGAGAGAGAGAGAGAGAGAGAGAGGTAAAGATAAAAATTGTGAAAAAATAAAGAAAGAAATTTATGATCCATTCATTTAACAGCGATGGCGAGAATGAGAATGACTTTTATACCCAAACAGCTGGATACTTAGAGGAACCAGGTGTGCATACTGAGAACAGGTGTGCTATAAGACTAAACAGGAGCCGAAGATTATGAGGGTAAATCTGAAGTGTGGGTCGGTAGAAATAGCGAGTAATTGTAATGTGGGACAGATAAGAGGGTATAGGAGTGGCAGGGAGGGTAGTGGGTAGCAATGGTGATAGAGGCAACTGGATAATAGTGATGAGGGAGCAATCTGACGCAGTGAAGAGGGTTAGAGGCAGCTGGTGTGGCCTGGTGTAATACAATGGTGTTTGGTGTGGTGGTGTTCAGTATTGCGTGGTGGGAGAGTGGTGTAGTATGGTGTGGTGTGGTGTTTATATATGTGTAGTATGGTGGTGTGTAGTGATGTGTGATTTAGTGGTGATTCAGTGTGGTAATAGCGGTAGAGCAATGTGATAAGGTGTGGTACATAGTGTTGGTTCAGTGTGGTGTGGTGGTGAAGAACTGGAAACTGTAGAAGTGAAGCGGCCATCTGGTGGTGGTATTGGTGGTATTAATACTACAACGAACATCTGACTAACCAAATCAGCTGCAGGGGGACATTTTACCGACAGCTGAATGGTGGATAAAGATAGAGTATTGTATGATAATAGAATAGATAATACATCCATTTCACCTTCCCTTCCTTTCCCTCCTTTTACTAGCGGCATAAATGTACCTTAATTCATATATGTAGTTATTCTCCTCCTTCCCTTCATTTTTTTTTTATCTACATCGTTGAGTACCTGGAGCGGACATTCCCTGGCTACGTGTGTGTTGCATTCCTCTCTCTTTACAACACACGGTGGGTAAGGCTGGAATGTGACCCTCTACTACTACTACTCTGCATCTCCACAGGCCTGGGGGGCACGTGGAAGACGAAGCTAAAAGGCCTCCATGAAGCCAGCAGGGAAAGCCTTATGAAATGTTCAGAAGATACCTCCCCCTCTTGCATCAAACTGTCAGGTCATTTTTTTTTTTTCTTTTTTTTTGGGTGTGTGTGTGGCGGCACTCCTTGAACGAAAGAGAGTGCAAAGCTTATGAATGGGTTGCGGGAAGCGTGCAAAGAAAGCCGGGGATTTGCCGACGCTAAAGTGTTGCCTTCCCTGAATGTCAATGAATTATACGAGACAAATACAAAATAGAGTTCAGAAATAACGTACCCAAGTCTATGATCCCGTGGAGTCTTAGGTCACGGTATGGCCTGGGGCTGGTAAACTAACCTAACCCAAGTGCGAGGGGTGGCAAGGAAAGGTGGAGGGAAGACCGTTCATTAACCACCTGCAACTTACTTCCTTCTGTTTCTCTTTCAGTATCAACTAAACCAAAAATACACTCGTGCATTATTTATTTTACTTCGTAACTCTTATCAACACTTTAAGTAAGGAAGTAATTAACGTATATCCAGTTTAGAAAGATAATACTGTGCAACTTTTCTTTCATGGTATAATAAACAAATTGTATTATTGGCTATTCAAGTAATTGCAACTTGTCCAGGAATCAGGTTTGGTTTCCCCGTTGATTCTAGCAGCAGGTAATGCCATCAAGGGGAAGACCACACTTAAGACAACAAAGAAGTGCTCTGGGGTGAAACTCAACTCGGCTCGTGTCGTCATTCATGTCATCAGGAGGAAAGGAGAGAAGAATTAGAGATTGTTGTTTTGTGTGTGTGTGTGTGTGTGTGTGTGTGTGTGTGTGTGTGTGTGTGTGTGTGTGTGTGTTTCGGTATACCTGATTATATGAACTTCAGCGATGTGGATTAAATGTAAATTATGATTACACTTTCATAACCTCATTTCCACGCTACGTTTCTTACGATCAAGATATCTTACAACATAAACAACTTGCATACGATCATGGTGAAATCGAAGCCATAGGAATTACAAGACAAGGAGGGACGACCCAACGTAAAGACATGAGTTAGAGTGAGTGAGAGGCGTGACGGTGAGGTCGTGTGTGGACATGAACATTGGTGCTTAGGGGCTCATCTGGATTCTAGAGCAACTCAAGTCAGAGGAACGTCATTGCGGGAGGAAGACAGGAAGGAGGGAGGGTCTTGGGTTGGGAGTGTACTGAGGACGGGTTAGAACAGTGCTACTTGGCGTGGGATGATAAAAACTTACACTTCTACTTCTACACAAGCCAGAGCGGAGGTGTAATGAGTCGTGACAAATAACAAAGCTGTTTTTAACACACTCAGGTTTTTTTCCGTCCTTCGCACAGTGAGTGAGGACGGAGTGACCTATTCATGGCATCTTGTGAAATTAATGCTATCTTATTTACGGTAATTCTCTCATTTATATTGCTAAGTATTATTTCACCGGATCGTTCCTATTCGCTATATCTAAACTTGAACCATTGAGGGAGGAAAGAATGCCTATATGCTTTTACAGGGGTTCAAGTTAAAAAGTAAGGTACGTTATTTTAATAGTTTACAAAACATTGATAAGCTCAAAGGGTTCACTCAATAGAAAGTACACAAAAAGAGATGCTGAACACAGACTCATCTTCCGTCCCACTGAATCAACTCGACAAACATTCGATGCTGTGCTACTGGCCTCACTCTCGTTCAGGCCACCGTCTCCCCTGCCTCCCCTGCCTTCCCTGCCTCCCTTCCCTTCCTTGCCTCCCTTGCCTCCCTTCCCTCCCCTGCCTCCACTACGCCCAGCTGAACCAACACCACCATCGGATACTCCGCACTGGTTAACAAAAAAAACTTAATTTGGCAAATCACTCTAGATATTTCAATCAACTCTCTCTCCAACGACCCTTCAACTTGAAACTCGGCTAAAAAGAAGTGTTTGTAATCATCATAGTACATATATAAAACAACGTTTCATTTTGAATACAAGAATATTTCTATTAAATAGTAAAAATTCGGTGCGATTTTGATCCATAACTATTTTACAGGATGTTTCTGAAACTGTATTTAACGTTAGCACAAAACATTCACATAATTGGTGACTGTGTGTATGCAAGTGCGTGTGTGTGTGTGTGTGTGTGTGTGTGTGTGTGTGTGTGTGTGTGTGTGTGTGTGTGTGTGTGTGTGTGTGTGTGTGTGTGTGTGTTACGTGCGGGCATAGGGTGTGAAAGTGTGTTTACTACACTACATGTGACACTAATGAATAAGCGACGATACGAGTTCATTACTATAAACTCCTTTCGTTGTGAGGACATCCGCTGCCCCGCCCCTCGTCCCTAATACGACACACACAATTGCTTATTTCTTGGATGGAGACTCGCAACCAACCGTTCCATTACCCTAAATAACGTAATATCCTCCCACTGACCCCATTGGTTAGTCTGACACTCCTTTCTGCTGGTACTACACACTACACACAACTACACACGCCAGCATGAAGTAGTGGCAGCCTAACCCTCGCCCCTACACACCCTCTGCGACACCTCTACAACACTCAAGTACCGGCCAGACATTTGCCAGAGACGCCTAAAAAAAAAGTTCTAATAGTACTCGAAGTTCCCAGCTGCGGTCGTCTTCCTCTTCCTGAGTGACGGGACTCGGAAGAAAGATTGATTACCAGCGACTACAGCAGTGTGTGTGTGTGTGTGTGTGTGTGTGTGTGTGTGTGTGTGTGTGTGTGTGTGTGTGTGTGTGTGTGTGTGTGTGTGTGTGTGTAAGGACAACAGCGCCTCTGTGGTGGGTCCTGGTAAGTGGTCAGACATGTATTGGCTGTGAGGGCGGGGGAGGGTGAATGACTGATTCTAATGACTGAAGTATCCTGTTTCAGAAGTCATACTGGGTACTCTTATCCGGAAAATTATGACTTGATGCAACTTTTATAATATTCTTCTCTTACCAGCATCAAGGGTTTGGCTTTAATCATATTTATCTGTCTGTCTGTCTGTATGTATGTCAGCGTATGTCTGTCTGACTGCGTCTATTTTTTTTGTCATGCTTTCTTTTTTTATCCTACTCTCTCGAAGCAGACACAGGCACGTGCGCACACATGCACTTAAACACCCCCCCATCCACCCCCCCCACCCCCACCCCCCACCCCCCACACACACACACTTGATGCAGACCATAAAGTTGAGATGAAGTTACCACAAAGAGATAGAGGAATAACCGACTTTAAACGAGACCATTCAATCAGTTAAGTGAAGCTTGCACTTCCTCACTACCTCTACCCAGAAATAAAGTCAATAACAGTTATGCATCTTTATTGCCGGTAACTTCAGCGTTTATACGAGGCCAACCAAGATCACAAAGCCTAACTGATCTTGAATAATGATGAAGAGAACAAGGTGTGGCCTCACGTTAACGGTATATGAAGAGGGGAAGAATCTGACACTGATGGCACCCCCTTGGCACTAATGGGAAGCAGGCACTGGTAACATGAGACAAGACTCTGGGGGTCTGATAACACGTGGGAGATATATGGAGGGAAACAGGAAAGGGGAAAGATAAGACAACATGAAAAAAAAATATTAAAGACTGAAATATATTAAAATGGGGGATAGATCATTATTGTTTTTGGTTATTTCGACAGCCGCCTTTTAGTCTGGCTACATTGGGAGGAAGGACCACCACTCCTCACTAATTATAGAGACCCAGTACGCCTCTGTTTACTAAGGAAACTAACACACCGCCCTGCCGCTCGCCTCGCCCTTCCCCTCTTCCCCCTCGTCTAGTGAGTCAGTCTGGTTGTTGATCCTTGTGAAGCTAATTGGCGTTAATCCTTCGCTGCTTGCTGGCTTATGAAGGCAGACTGGTTATAATTAAAAAAAATAATACTTCAGCGTAATAACAACAAAGGTTTATAAATCGAGCTGATGTAATAATATAATTTCAAAACATAAGTGCGTATAAATTCATACAATATTATCACTTCCTTTGGTAATATTGAGACTCGCATTGGCACACTTTCCTCCCGGGGTTCTAAGTGGGCACTCTGCAAGGATTTATTAGAAATTCCCTCCTATGAAATAACCTTCGATAAATATACAACACGAGGGAGGGAGTGAGAGTGAGAGTGAGAGTGAAAGTGAGAGTGAGCGAGGGAGCGTCAGCACTATATATCTCTAACACTTTACAGCCTTGCATGGGTTACCTGACGAAGACCTTAACTTAACTCCTCACCCACGCTGGCCACGCCCACACACACACACACACACACACACACACACACACCTTCTTGACAGTCGCCTTGGCACCACATCGCCCACGTTCGTCATTCTAAACTCTGCACCACCTTAAACAGTGTGCCTCCCTCCCTCCCTCCTCCCTCCTCCCTCCCTCTCTCCATCTCTCCCTCCCTCCCTCTTTCCCAACGTGGTGGAAGGTAAGGTCAGAGGTCGAGGGATGGTGGTCAGACCTGCCAATCAACGGGTCACTCAAGAGGAAAGTCGGAAAGATACGAGAGATTACTTTGTGTCTGATTTCCATAATAATCTCTGCGACGAATCTATCTTGCATACGTGTTGTTCTTAAAAAAAATGTATATATGTAAATTCTACTAGTGTAAAACAATCCTTATTTTTATACATATACCGTCATTCTGCTGCAAATTTAGTAAGATACGATAAATTGTTGGTTTCAGCAGAACACAACCTTACAAAGACATTTAATTTGCTTGCTTACTGTTTAAAAGGGCAAACAGCAGACCTCCCTTTAAATCTATGTAACCTTTGTTTAGCCTCTTGCATCAGTATCCGGTGTAGGGGAGAGGCTAGCTTGAGGGGAAGGGACTAAGCCTAATAATAAGGGGAATACTGTCTTTACATCAAACAACTCCGCCATGATAAGCTTAGTAAATAAAAGCGATTACTGCCTCGTGTTTGCTCTTTTGATTGTATAGTGTTTCTATTATAATTGATAGTGCAGGTTATCTTTGTGTAATATCTAGTCGACGTGAATTAATGATTTGTTAACATATCTTCCTTCACTTCCTAACTTTTTTTACGACCAGATTTACCTTTCCCTTAATACGGACTTAATTAGACAAATATTTACTGGACTGGATACTTTCTCCTCTCACGGGATGGGTTCAGGAGTTGTGTACGCATGTAGGTTTCATCTGTTTATTCATAGGCGGGTGTACGGAGGCGCTAATAGGGAAAGGATCAGTAACCACTCACTCCACACACAAATATTGATCTTATCTGCACTAAGGTGAACATATTTTGTAAAGAATAAAGTGATGATAGAATTACAGCCTTGGTTTTCTTGTGTTTCAGAGTTACAGGTGTGTGTGGCGAGGCGAGAACACCTGTGAGTGCGGTGATTAGCAAGTGTTTGTGCTGTGTGATATGGTGTCATGAGGCAGGATGAAGAGGAAGTGGTGAAGAAGGTTGAATGCCGCCAAAGATAGGATGGCAGCCTTGTTCAGAAGACAGATGTTTGCTGTGACAGCCATAATGACTCTCATACCAGGTAAGTTATCGTAGTTCATCCTGTCTGCTTCACTTAATGATTATTCGATAAATGTTGATGGTATAAAGATTTGTTACATGAATGCAAGGACTACTCCTACCATCAAGGTAAGCAACAACACAAGCACAGAGTAAGCTATTTGGTGGCTGATGAGAGTGAAGCGTTATAAGGCTTTCCTTACTAGGGAAGGCATGAACCTTAGCTCGGGGCCAAGGCGCAGTCGTTACTTGAATGAATGTGGGTTTGATTGCCTCTTCCACGGTGCCTCCCACTGACGGCCTCCACTGGTGGGCAAGGTCGCTTACCGGCTCACCTTCAGCGTCGTCAGTTAGTCCACACCGAGACTATCACAGCCACGTGTTGATGCTGCCAGCTGAACGAAATATAATGCTTTGGACAACTTTGAAAATTTTATTTATTTTGAATTTTGCTTATTATTACGATAAAAATGTGGAGACTGAAGCAGTTGTACTTGCTTAATATTATTAAGACAACTCCCGCTTCATCATATAAAGAAATAAACAAACGATGAATGAAGACTCAAACAGTATAATAATATTCACATTATCCTTTAGAGTGAGTCATGGACGGAGCCCTTCAAGGGACATCTCATCTAATTAGAACACGTCACCAGCACATCGCCACGGCCCACATGTGCACCCAACCGACGCCTGCAGCTCAGTGTTCGCAGCATCGCGTCTTGTCACTAACACTCGCACGGTGAACTCGCCTTTAAATGAGTGGTGCGTAAGACCAAAGTGTTGCTCCGCCCTCAGCTCGAGACTCATGCACGTGTGCTGATACCAAAGGCATAAGCGCATATTTGTTTGTTTGTGTGAAGTCAGGAGCTTGGCAAGAGCAAAACCAGTTATGATTTTGCTGCAACGTTCCTTTCATTGGTGTGTTGCATCAAGAATTGGTTGTGTTCACGTGGACAATATTTGTGAATGACTAGTACCGCCGAATGACTCCCTTGGCTGGTTCACAGGTGGCCGGCGTAGCAGGACGTGGGCGGCGTGCGTGGGGAGAGGAAGGTTGGACGCGGATAATATTGTGAAAGACATTTAATTCGCGCAACAAATATCTCAACTTTGATATTTATCGCACTATTATTTCTCCCTAACACGTGTTTTACGAAGGTGACAATAGAAGAGTAATGATGATATTCACACCAATACTATGACGCCCACATGTCTGCATGAGCTACCATGATACAGTTATAAAAGTGAATACAGACTTTAAAAGCAAATTCACATAGAATAAAAGATAAAGGATAACTATGAAAGAAAGTAAATAGAGGCAAGTAGCGGTTCAGATGACAGTGAAGCAGCAGCAGCAGCAGCAGCAGCAGCAGCAGCAGCAGGTGACTAGGAGCCGTGGGGGAGGATGGTAGTTACTTGATAACCGGCGGAGGGCAGCAGGATAACAGTTCGGAGCTGCACCATCCATTCAGCAAATTTGACAATGTTTGAAAGGAACCTTCAAGTACATTACCTAAATGCATTTCGATTCAAATCACCAGATACGGTCATGAAATTAATCATCCCTTCGCTGGGGATAGTTATTAAACAATTCTTCAAAGTTCTGGAGATTACTTTGGAATATATTTTTGTTACACTCATTCTAATGCCGCTAAGCAAATCACTTTTAGGTTTTGGTAATTTACATTATGTGTTTGAGTAACGTATAAAATATGTTGAGTTTCCGACCACGCGACAGGAAATGTCGATGCCTCGAGACGCCCCTTCGAGACCTTTTACGTCCCCACAAGCAGGCCACCGTTGACCACATCACCCTTGAACACAAGCAAGCTTTCATTCTCTCTCAAGACACCCAACAGCCTTCCCTAGTGAGCCAAAGGGTAGATGAGCCACAAGGTTCCACTGTGGGCAGAGCTTCATGGCGATCACCGGCACGGCACCGTATAAAACCAAGCCTCATTGTGTCCCTGAGAGCCATGAGGGGCGGGCTGTGGGAGGTGACGCGACCTACCGACCCACCCCCTGATAGCCCAGTGCTCGGGTGTAAGTGCCGCTGCACCCGCGTCCTAACACCTTATACAGTGTCGCTCCAGATAAGAACACCAGTTTACGTCACGTCAACTTTATGGGGCGTGATGATGTGATCCTAGAGTGGCTATAAGCTTTGGGAGTGCGATGATGTTACCCCAAGATGGCAAAGATCACAGGATAGCCTGCAATAGAAAGAGTTTATAGCTAGTTGATTTTTTCAGTATTGTTGGTATTGTGTGTGATTCTAGTATCATTATAGTTGCATCCTGTGCTGCTTCTCTCTCATCCTACTCCCTCTCGTCGAGCCTCACTTGCTATTAATAAATGTGATGGCGATGGCTTCCCGTCACAGCTTCAGGCGACTCAAAGTAGGAGTGTTTAGGTGATGTTCTAATAATGCCTTGACTTAGGAAAATGACTCAAATTACATGATCATTTCCTTATTGTGAAGCAAAAGAAATGCGATATTTAACTCTTCACATATGTACGATGTTTTTAACGAGCACACGCGCACACGCACACGCACACACGCACACACACACGGTTTTCGTATACAAAAAACTGGCCGTCAATCTTCATGGAATGGGCTGATGCGGATTGAAAGCTAAGGTTGCTAAAGGCTATTTTTTTAAAGTACTAAACTACTTATCATATAATTAGTAACATAAGCTATCGCAGGTGAATAGCCATTAGATTATACTACGTCTTATCACGCTGTATTACGGGAACATCCACCTTCAAGAACATCACAAAGAGGTGTCGGACTTGGTTTCCAAACAGACCGTGGTGTGTAAAGGCTTCTAGGAGTGAAGTGGTGAGAAAATATTTACTTAGGGAATAAAAATAACAAGGATTTTTCTCTCATGTAATCAACTTATTTAGACATGTAAAAACCAACTGTTTTTGTGGTGATGCTGCTACTGCTATTACTTCTGCTGCTGCTGCTGCTGCTGCTGCTGCTGCTGCTGCTGCTGCTGCTGCTGCTGCTGCTACTGCTGCTGCTACTACTACTACTACTACTACTACTACTACCAACAATCCAAGATATCACTACGCTATATAACAACTGTACTGATAATGATAAGAATCAGAATAAAAAAAACAAGAATAAGAATATAAATGAATACGACAGTGACCATATAGAAGAAAAAAGACAAGGATAACCATGTAAAAGAAGAAAGAGTAATAGTATGAAGAAAAAAAAGAGAATTTTGACAACAATGACAATAAAAAAAAGTAATTTTGAATAAATTCTCAAAACACCAAAGCATAAAGATTCTGAACTTAGTCGATATAAACAACATTTCCAAATCAATTTCACTTCACGCTGAGGCAATAATCTGCGTTTCATATCACATTCCATCATTAAATCACTCTTGTTTACTATTCTTCAAATTTTTAAAGCCATGTTATTATGCATTGAACGTACATGGCAAACAATATCATTCAAGGGATCATCAAAATGTGTCACGTCCATCACTTGCTACTGATGCATTCTGTTTGAGAGTACAATCGTGGCCTGGGTGTTGAGATGGTGAGGGACGTATTTGTGGTTTGACTTTTGTGACCAACAATAAAACACAGATGGGAAGCCCTGCGATCGTGTTCACATCCGGTGTCACCACGAAACACCTAACATTACGAAAGTGGAAAGGAGAGGCGCCACCAAGTCTTATAACAGTAGTAGTAGTAACAACAAGTGGTTGTAAATAGTGATGGTGTAATAATAATAAAACAGGATAATCGAGACAAGGTGCAGGTGTTCGGGAATGATTATTTATCTCCCTCTTTACGCCTTGTCTCCTAGTAGGAAGACCCATGCAGAAGAAAGGTTTCCCAGCCCCCTTGTTCCATCCCTTGCAGTCGCCTTTACGAACAATAAAACAGGAGATACGGTGGCATTCTTGTTCCAACCTGGCCGCTGATATACCACCAGGCCAGGTCCCCTCATTACAGTGGGTGATAATAACAATAATAATAATAATAATAATAATAATAGTAATAAGGATACAAAAGAAATGTGTAGATCCAGGACTAATGAAGATTGATATAGCACGTAGTGTACATACGTATAACAAGTCGTAATACGTAAACCAAAGCATCAATCATGAACAACACAATGGCATTAAGTTTTGTTTAGACCGTCGCCTGTCATCTTATCCTCATCTCCTTACTCCTCCTCCTCCTCCTCACCACTACTACAGTCCACTTATTTATCTCCCTCCACCCTCTGTACCTTCCCCTTCCCAGAGGAAATTACTACGCCCTGCCTCACTCTGCCTGTCACTGTCCCGCACACAGTCGCCTCTGTTATCCCGACAAACTGTTCCCACACACCTCACTCTCCCCTCAACCACCACACTACACCCCTCTTACCACCATGTTCCTCCCATCCCAGTCTGAACCTCACCACAACATCCCTATCCATTTCCTTTCAGTCATGCCCCATCCTTCCCTCTACCCACCATTCCTCTCTCATGTCTTCCCTCTTCTTCATTCCCTCTCTCCACGCTTCTTAACTTCCCCTCATTTCCTGCTCTTCCCCTCCCATTTTGTTCTCTTCTTTCTTTCCCTCACTTTCGTCACTCCCTGAACACAACCTAACCACCGCCCGCTGTCCTTTTTTCTACTCCTATTCCCCTTATGCTCACTCCCTCCACTCCGGCCTCACACCACCTCCAATCAACACACCAGCCTAACCCTCACCTCCACTGTTCAGCTTCCCTTTTAAAGATATAATCCTCTTACTTATGATCAGTAGTCAATCTCTCTCCTTGTCCCTTCTCATCACTGCCTTACTCCTTCCGTCCTATAAATTCCACGTCCCCACATGTCTCCTCTTTCTTCCTTCTCTTTACAGTTGCTCTCCATTCACTTCTTTATATTCCCTATACATTTTTATTTTATTTAATGTTTAACAGTATGCAATCAGTCACTGAACCCAACCTTGTCTTCTGAAGGCGTTCATTTCCTTACAGTCTGGTGAATCACACATTTCCTTCCTCCCCCCCTTTCCTCGATCTCAGTTCGTTCTCATTTCCGGTTTCCTTCCCTTCTTCTTCCACTCTTTCTCTTGTTCCTCACTTTTTCACCCTCCTCTCTCATTACTCGTCCTTGGCTAAGTATACCACGCATGTCTAATGAGCTTGTGTATTATATTTAAAAATAGCGAATAGCTGGGAGGTAATGAAGCACTGAGGTCAACGAATGTCATAGGTTGCCATGGAAATATACATATACACACCATATGGGGCTAAGTACTATCTAGATATGTAAGGAACACCTGCTTTGCTGACACCCTTCATCCGGTCTTCCCCTCCCTTCTCCCTCCTCCTCCTTCCCCTCCACTACCACTCTCCTCACCCTAGCAGGCACGGCTCCCCTCACCCCCACCCTAACTAGCTCATCCCAGCTCAGCTCCGCCCATCCCGTTCTGCGCCAGCTATCTCTCTCTCATCATAAAACATTACCTTTTTTCGTTTCTCTTTTTCCTGTGTGTCGGGGTTATTTTTATTTTTTGATGCAAACAGAAATAGATTATTATATTTAGAGCTTGCTTGGGGTTTTCATAACGTGTGTGTGTGTGTGTGTGTGTGTGTGTGTGTGTGTGTGTGTGTGTGTGTGTGTGTGTGTGTGTGTGTACTCCGCTGCATAATCTGATTGTTTGTATGTATAGGAGTATGCGTGTTTATACACATAATAGAAGACCTTCATGCGTTTCTTCTATGTACAAACACTTGCTTACATCTATCCATGTGTGTTTGTCTTACTTATATAATTATCTTTGCGCGCGTGTACGACGGATATATTTCATACATATACGTAAACAAACTCAAACGCAAACTGTCATAATCTCCAAAAATAAACGCACCGTAATCATGGAGTCCAACAAAGCGAAAAACTAAAATATGGTTAACAGTATTTCACCCTCGCCAAATCTTTTTACGTCGTGGTTACTTCCTTCCTTCCTTCACCCTAAATAAAGAACCTTAGCGTGTCAGTGTGTCGACAGTCTGCCTCTCCCCGCATGTGCCAAGACTGCCACACGAACCCCAACCTTCAACCTTCCTCCATCAGGCGCCAGACCGCTACTACCCGCCTGCCCGCCTCTCCCTGTCAGTGTGTAGCGCGGGAAGACTGGCAGACAGCAGACAGAACGTAAAAAGAATGACTCACTGCTTGCATAATACTTATTTTTAACCCTGATTCCCTACTGATTGGAATGAACACTAATGAACGCTAATTAATCCGAGGAAAGGGTTGAATATGTTATTAGTATGCAATTAATGAAGGTGGTATCTAAATGCTTCTTAAAATATTGGTTTGCATCTCATAAACGCGAGGAGCTTCATCTAAGTTGTCCCAAAACAAACCAAGCATAAGGCAGTAAGACACGAGGGCGTTTTCAGCTCTTCATTGATCCAGTCTTCTGCGCATGTGTCAGTGTGAGCAAACTGTATGATAAACAATGCTATCTTGAACGCGGAAAGATAAGTGAAATAATGATAATGATAATGATGATAATAATAATAATAATAATAATAAACAATGAATGAATAAAAGCGAAGGAGGAAGAGTACATGATCATAATTATGTAAAATGGTAAGACGCAGTTATATTACAGTTTAGTGAAAAGTGATGTTTCGATTTGACGACACACATGAAAAAGCTTACTTCCCTCAGCCCGGTGTTCCATGCTACAGGGGGACAGTTGTGATGAAATGGTTCTCTGATAACAATGTACAGTTGATTGAGTGGCGAGGACAGAACACAGCACATATCAGTTCCATTGAAAAGCTGTGGACTGAAATAGAGAAAGTTTGGCACGCTCCCAATATAAAGTGTTGACTGTTACGTGGGAAAAAAAAATGCAGGCTGTAGGCGGATGTGGACCAAATATTTTAAGAAATTCTGACAGTATGCCAAAACGTATAAAAAAAAACCGTATAAATAAAAGGGAATTACATTTTTTTTTTCAAATAAAATTATATCTAAATTGAGTTTTCAACAACAGAATTATAATCATTATAAATTACGGTCAAAATCAAAAAAAGTTTAACATTTAAACTTCTCAAACCAACGCCTCTTGAATATCTTTGTCGAAAGGAAATACATTATAAGCTCTTCGCAGTTATAAACTTAAAAAAAAAAAAGAAGAGCAGATCACATGTGTTAGGGTGGGAAGAGAGGGTGGAGGAGGGGCTTCCTTTCCTTACATTCTTCATATTTGGCATCAAAGTAATAACGATAACATTGTAATGAACACTGAAGCAAAGGACAAGAAAAAGAAAAGAAAGGTTGTGAGGTGATGAGAGTGAGGGACAACACGGAAGGGAAGGGAAGAGTCCTGCTGTTAAGGGCTGTTAAGGGCGTGGTCACCGCTGGTCATGGCCACACCCTGACATCCGGAACCTTGACCTTCGCTATATGGAAAGGTCATACCAGTGTGTACCTTATAAAAACACACCCATATCATATGCAAAATGCTATCATTGATTACCATGTATATACTTTGGTAGTTAACTAATTATGGTTCTTTCCTTAGCCTCGCTGGTGGGCGGCTGCAACATGGCGACCAAGGAAGTGGGCGTGTGTCTTCATGTGTATCTGGAGCGGGACTTCCTCACATTAGAAGGAATAGTGTATCCACACGTACGGAGGTGAGCGATGACCAAGTACGTGTGTGTGTGTGTGTGTGTGTGTGTGTGTGTGTGTGTGTGTGTGTGTGTGTGTGTGTGTGAGGGATCTAGATTATTCATTCTTGCCTCTTTGCAGCTACACGAGGGTCGGTGCTCTGAAACAACTGCCGCCACTGCCACCCCTCAACACCAACACCACAAACAGTCACGTGAGGCAAGACACTCGACGCCCGAGGGATGTGGGGATGCGCGGCCGACCCCAACACCAATTGCCTTTGGAGGGAGGTATTAGAGGCCAAGAGAAGCGTAGTGCTCCGGACAAGCTCTCCATGGTGGACGCCTACGGCACACATGGCTGGGTGGAAGGCCCTGAGTTAGAGGATTACTGCAGGTGAACCGGGGATTCGAGTTTTGCAAGTTTCTATTTTGTAATCAATCCTGTTTTACATTATTTTATTTATCAGTCACAAAAAAATCATAATTTATTTCAGTGTTGATGATAATGATGATCATGGTAATAGCAAAAAAAAAGTAACATTATAATTATATTAGAACTGCTGCTATTACTACTACTACTACTACTAATAATAATAATAATAATATAACTATTACTACTAATATAACTATTACTACTAATAGTATTAATAGTACTACTACAACTACTATTACTACTACCAGTAGTAGTAGTGGTAGTAGTAGTAGTACTACTACTACTACTACTACTACTACCAGTAGTAGTAGTGGTAGTACTACTACTAATACTACTGGTAGTAGTATTAGTAGTACTATTATTAATATATATATATATATATATATATATATATATATATATATATATATATATATATATATATATATATATATATATATATGTATATATATATACATAACTAATATAGATACGATAACTAAAGAGCGTAATAAAGATATGAGAGGACCAATAATGGAGAGGAGCAGAACAGGTCACTAAAAAGCAGAAATTTGACTGATTGAACCATACGAGATAGTAAATAGATAGAGTAGAGTGAGACTAAATGGAAGATGAAGAGTAGAGACTGAAAAGTTTGTGGTAAAAACTAAGCATAAATTAACATAGATTTTTGACTCATGCTTAAGGAAAGGTGAGAGAAGGTTTGACTGACTAATGTTCTTTTGTTACAGTCGCCTCGGGACGGTGATCACATGCTTCGAGGAGGTTCTGGTCAACTGTGACAATGGATATGATTTCTTCAGGTGAGGAGGAGTATTTTTTTTCACACACACACACACACACACACACACACACACACACACACACACACCACACACACACACACACACACACACGCACACACACGCACATCCTTCCAGTCTTGGATCCAGGCGCTCCCTAAGGCTGCCATGATCAGCATGTTGACCACTTCCCCTTCCCCCTCCCCCTCCCCTATCCATCGTCCCGTTGTGTACTTCACTACAAGTCACCGCTACCGTCTTGTCTATACTACAATCGTTATCCCCTCCATCACCTCCCCATCACCTCCCCATCACCTCCCCATCACCCCCCTCCATCACCTCCCCATCAACCCCAGTTGTTCGTCAGATCCACCAGTCTCATTCCCCTTTATTTTTTTATACCTTGTTGTAATTACTAATTTTCAGCCTAACGGCTGCCTTAACGACGCCCATCAGGGTCAGTTTATAGGCTTGGGATGGGTCTTTGAGGGAATCTGGTTCGGTCATATAAGCTTTTTATATTTCAATTTCCAAAAAGTAGGTTTTTCACCTTCGATTTTTTACTAGTTGCCATATATGATCTATATTCGCTTCTCTCACCCTAAAACCCCGCTTTCCCAAGGTATCTCCAAGCTTGTTGGGTATAAGAATAAGAATTTGAAGATAGGAGGGGGGAGGCGTTGTTCTTCTGATTTACCATGAACTTTAAAACGAAACCAAGCAAGAAACAAAGGAATCTCACGTAGCTGTTATCTGATAATGTTGATTATGTAGCAAGATGTATTAATTGAAGGTGTCTGTGCTGGTTTGGTAATGTGAACTGATCACACTGACTGTGGATGAACTGAAACCTGAATCGAAGCATATGTTGTGTGCCCTCGATCCACCCACTAGCCATGACCTGCGTTATATTGTTACCAACACTGATGAGTCACGACCATCAAGCTTTCTCTCCTTGAGGTGTACTTATATCAAGCATAACTTAATCAGACAAGCCATGCTTTCTTTTTACCAACAATGAGTCGCAGGATTCCACGCTGACGGCAACGAGGTAACAATCTTTCGAACAACGGTTCTCACATAAACCCCGAACCTTTCCAAGAATTAATTTGTTTTTATCGTACTGTATATTCCTGTATATTCCTTCGTATCATTATAACTCGTGAGACAGCATGGCCTTAAGGGAGGCCAATACATTACCATGATAATGCACATTACACAAAAGTTGATTAGCATAATTAGAAAAGAAAAAAAGACTACTCCCTACGAACCTCTTTCCCTTTTTCTTCCTCTTCCTCCTTTCGTATTAATTCAAATCTACACAGTGAGAGTCGTTTGTACGAGTTACTGCCTATTAAGGTGGCTTAAAATCATAATTGGTTTGATACCGAGCCATGGCAGTCACTTGTTTGAAGATTACGTGTGTGTGTGTGTGTGTGTGTGTGTGTGTGTGTGTGTGTGTGTGTGTGTGTGTGTGTGTGTGTGTTTAGTACAAATGTAACATGGTTATAATCCGTCCACACGAGCATACAGTGTTTGCAGACACAAGCAATAAATTTGTTCGGTGACACTCACCGCCTCTGTCTGCAGACAAACCACCAAAGTGTTCGAGAGTCCGAGACGCAGTTTGAGCAAATACATGACACACTGTCTGGCCAGTAGAGTGACGGCGCTGCCAGACACGCAATTCTACTAATTTACTTGTGAACTTGCAATGATTTCTTTCACGCACATGGATATCAGAATGCTGCTATAGTGCTATAAACTTCCTATCTTTCTTACGACGCAACAGGTTATAGTTATCGTACCACTACTGAACACGAGTACATAGCCAGACCTTGACTGGCCAGGCACCGCCATGTGGACAACATTACAACCGTGTCTGCACACTTTGTCTGGGGACGAACAAAATCTGCCAAGCACTGTATGAAACGGAGCCACGACCATGTGGAACAGTCACTGAGAATAGTGGAAATGAGATGGAAAATTTTTTTACCCTCTGCTCATAATACATTTTTCTCAACACTAAACATAACACTCACCTAACTAACCCTGAACCATGTGATACTGGCTGCTGCCTCACTAGTACAAAACACGTCTTGCCACGGTCCTGGAATCATCAAGTTCTCGAGCGCAGAAAACAACGCAACACAACACCAAGGACGAACACACACTATCGAGGAGCGAGGCTGAAGTGCGCTGTGACTCTGGGTAGCCACGCACCACTGTCCTGCTCGACCCACTATATCCTATCAGTAGTTACACGTCTCCCTTCCTCACACCTTTCCCTTTCCCCGCGCTATTTCAAATGTTACCACTGGACACCAAAGCTTCTTGTTTTGTTACTATTCAACATTCACTACATGGTTAATTGCATGTTGATTTAACAGTTTTGTTGCTCTGTTATAATATGTACTCCAGCAAATTACTATATGAATGTCTATCTATTTATCTATATACCTGGCATATCCTCATTAAGAGAGTTGCCAAGACAAGGCATTTAGGGTTCACCACTCCACTCCACTCCTCTGCAATGCAAGGAAGGCTATAACGTTGATCGTAATGATTCAACAACTAACGTCGTTTAATTGCAACGTAAAAAAACAGTTTGCAATGTAACTGAGCACAGTGTCATATATCATTCATCATCTACCACACTTAAGCACATCAAACACTTCAATTATAAGCTGTTTATAGAAGGTTCTCTTTACAGGTATCGTCATCTGTTGCATTCTCTCGACCACGTCTACCATTACCTGTGTGACACTCCTGAAGATCGCTCGTCCAAGTTTTTACGTAAGTAGTACCGGCAGGACCATGGCTGTACAACGTGGTGGGTGGAGATAAATATAAGGTTTAATAGCATCACTACTGAACATAATAATACTTGTGATGTCTTTACAAATGAAATCAGTCTACTCATACCTGGAATTCATTGCAAAAGGGATGCAATAGTGATACCACAATAGGAAATTATATAACTATCTTGCCTTACAGCGTTCCTAAAGCTCATTGATTGTGCTGAGAAGACCCGCGAGAGAGAAACTTCCTGTCTCCGGCCAAACGTTACCCTCAACGTGTGGAACCAAATACTAAGGCTGGAGGTCGGCCCGGAGCTCTGCGAGTAAGCTTACGTCTTCACTTCAATATAAATATACCTATGTAAAATATCAAGTCATATTTACATTGGATTAAAAACACTTCTGCTAAGGATTATCGCAAACTATTTTTTAGCATTGCTCGTGTGTGTGTGTGTGTGTGTGTGTGTGTGTGTGTTTTTTATTTTTGCGTATTATGCAAAATGGCTTAAACATTGCTCTTTTTCTGCAGTTCCCTCAACACTCAGCGAGCGTGTCTGCTGGATAACCTGTACCTGAGGAATATGTGTGGCGATGAGAAGGAGGAACTCTA
>JAPQNM010000043.1:630232-635232 GCA_029783475.1 Metacarcinus magister
GAAAGAAAGTAAAAAACAAACAACATTTAGATCATGCAAATATATATAAAACAACACTGCAGAAAGGGGAAACAATGGTGACATGCAAATTATTATTATTTTTCTTCAAATCAGTGTGTGACATCCATAATTTGCTTTTAAATGCGATCCATGAATGGGTGTTGTAGATAAGAATATAGAAAAAAGAAGTATTTTACTTACCCAATCCTGGTAATGCGATTTCTCTTGCTCTCCATGGTGCAACGCGCGGCCTGGAGAGTGGCAGAGGAATAATTCTTAGATGTTATGGCCAATATAAAAACTATTAATCTAATGCTAACCTAACTGTCCCTCTCTTTGTGAATATATATATATATATATATATATATATATATATATATATATATATATATATATATATATATATATATATATATAGTCTCACAGTATGTCACACTGATCATGAAATGTTCGTATATTAATCATCTCTTTGAATGGAGCAAGTCTTAACACATTCTCTCCTTACGGAAATCATAACATTTTACTATTAAAGTGTTTATCACCACCTTTCACTGACCACTTTCACAAACTTCAAAACAAAGATTTAACCCCACCTTTGCCAAGTGGACAAATCAAACCGCTATTACACTATACTTTACATTACATTTCCTGCATTTTAAGATTCCCTCAAGACTAAACTATCAATTAAGAAATATAGGAAACCAAATTTACCTGACTTTTGTGTATTTGTGTATATGTGTGTGTGTGTGTGTGTGTGTGTGTGTGTGTGTGTGTGTGTGTGTGTGTGTGTGTGTGTGTGTGTGTGTGTGTGTGTGTCTTTCTCAGCCTCGACGATCCTTCCACTGCATTTCACGACATCCTCCACTTACCACAGTGTCACCGTTCCGGATCACCAAGTCCTCGGCCACCGGGTAGAACATTTGGGGCAACTGGGGGTCCTTCTTGCCTATGAGCTGCCAGTGATCAGTATAACCTTGACGGGTGACCTTGTAACCGGATACAACACGGCCTGAAGGAGGGAGTGGGCAGTTATTGACACATTGTTGAGGCTTACTAACAATGCATACACCACCAAGAAAGACAGATTCACAGATTGACAGACTAACCCACACACACACACACACACACACACACACACACACACACACACACACACACACACACACACACACACACATACATACATAGACACACAAGCACATGTAATGGACTGATCGGGGTGTCTGGACTTACCAAGTGCATGGGTGTGGGTGCGGAATGCGAAGGGATGAATGATCTTGTTTTCATTGATGGTGCACGCTGTTTCCATGTACTCCACACTGTTGGGGTTGATGCGGCCGCCCGTTCCCAGCAGCAGCACCCCGGCAGACTTGGGTTGTCTGCAAAACATTTTCACTATATAAGTACTCGACCGTCAAGTGAGAGTGCATGGCATGACTTCACTTACTCTGTTATTATTCACACACAAGTAGAAAAAAATTACCATTCTAGCCAAATACAGTGTTATCTGACGGAAGTAATCACAAATTTTATTCAACATTCTTCATGAAGTGCTACATGCAATGATGCATCTGTAATCTCTGTATATTTTTTCAAAATTTTTTAAAAGGCTTTGGCACATGCAAACGCGTGTGTGATTTTCCAGTATCCCAGAATGTCAGACGCCTAACGCTCTCCCCTCCCTCTTCTGTCTCCCTGACAAAGACATTAAGAGAGGAAACTTACGGGGTCTCGGTGTAGTACAAGAACACTCCAGAGTCGTCAGTGCTGCCATCTGAGGGAAAACAAAACTTGAGTGTCCATCATATCTATATATATTGCATTATGTCAATTGCATTGTCAGCAATAAGTCACAAAATGTGTTTTATTGAGATGAAATGGTGTTTGCAGGAGACCTTCTTTAATGGATTACCTTTGAACTTTTCGACGGAGGCGTAGTGAACTTGCAGAACCACGTATTGAATGGAAGACTTTCCACCCACCCTGAACGCCACACCTTCAGGTAACAACAGTTTGGGAGCATCCAACGCCCAAGCGTATATCACCTGCAACACAAAACCTAGTCAAAGGATGGTCGAAGGAGATTCCTCAGCGTGTAAATACTGAGGTTCTCATATAGCTGACGGAACTTTCTAACTTATACATGAACCTAAATAACACTTATTCAGATTGATATTCTGGTTGTCATTTACTGTAATGAGAACTGTCATACTAATTTTGTGTCGACATCGGTGTGCGTTGAAGCCAAACCCTGGCCAACACCTTAACCAACTCACTTGCGAGCCCGTCTTGCAGACTGGTGCGGAGGCAATGCCGGGCTGCGCTAAGGCCATCTCTCCACAGTTCCACACTTCCTCCTTGGAGCCCGGCGTCTCGCATCCGTAAAGTAGCATGTGATGGGCGGTGTCCTTGGTGGCATTGGGTTGAAAGGCCGCTGAAAGACATCAAGGGTTAATAGCGCATAGCCAGAGACGGAGCAGGAAGGGGTAATAATAGTTGAAGAAGGAAGATTTGGTAGGAAAATATTTGTGGTGTACTAGTTTCTGGAGAGTAATTCAAATGATGTTGTACGATTGTACGTGTGAATTAAGATATGCACATGCTCAGAGGAACACACTCAGGATGCATCATATTCCAACCTCAACGGCGATCACGCACATCCTGGTGATACCCTCCCCTTCCCTCCCCTCCCCTCCCCCACAAAGCTTCCTGTAGTAAACACCAAAGGCACACAATTGCGACTCAAGGCGTATATCATCACTTGTGGAGGACGATTCAAAGTCAAACGGAAGATGAATGCTACGTGGAAAGGATAAAAGAATAAAGGTGAAAGGTCATGCCAAACCAGTAGAGAACAAATATAATAAACAAAATTAAGAAAAGTATGTAGGAGGTTATACAACGCAAACGAAAGGAAAATGCAAACTGGTGAAGAAAAGTTGAAATGAAATCACACAAGGGTTCTTCTCCATCAAACATGCATTATTAATACGTTGACCGAGGAATGTGAAAACAATTATAAAACTATGAAATGTTAACTCCATATAGCAGCAAACGATGATGAAACAGAGAATATATTGTAAGAAAGAAAATCAAAACTTTTAATAATTATGCTGTTGTTTGCTAAGCACTCTTGGTATTTCCTTCATGGACGCAGCCGGACGCCATAAACAAACATTATAAGAAAATAAAAACTTTGCAAATAAGCAAACACATATTAAAGTAAGCCAAGAAGCAAACATGTAAACATAGCATAAGAAACAAACAAATAATTGAATGTAACAAAAAAAAACACATCGCTGAATACTTAATCACATTATGTTTGATTAAGTTGCACCTCACGGGTCTTATAGTGTTACCTTATGTCTTCGTGCTGCTCTGGACCCACCAAATGATGAACTAAAGAAGAAAATAATATAGAAGTAAAATATAAACTAAGAAATAAATTAATAGAATAGACATCATACGAAAAAGTGCAACAAAACAAAGCCTTCAACCAAAAATACCAATAACTTTTTCCAAATTTATCTATGTATGGTGTGTAAATGTTTCTTCCTCATTACAGGAGTTTTGTATAAGAGAAGATTTGAATGTATCCTTCGACACTTACTTAGAGTGGATGAGGAAGGTGTTTGTGTGGAAGAGAGGAAAGGTAAATACGTAATAGAATATAGAGCAACAATGTTCAATGTTTGTGTCACCTGTTTGCTTTTATTTTCTTCCCTCAGAATGAACAGGTGAACAGGATCAAAATAACTTCGAAGAAAAAATAGCTAACAGTTTTAAGAAAGATTTGCTAATACATTTTGTAGCTCTTGTGCCAGCCTTTTCCCATATAAACAAAAATCCATGTATCTTCTAAATTTATATCCTGATATTTAGATTACAAACCCTTATCAAGATAGCCGTGTGTGCATCCGTCTCTGCTACATACTTCCAACCTCACAGAGACAGCAATTAGGTAAGCGTAACTTTGGTAAGGAGAATATAGTCCTGTTAAAAATAGTTTTTACATCAGCGTTCCCTTCTTCCCATAAAGTTCAGTGTCAACACACCACTGTGTCAAGGACATCACTAACTAACTCTATTTATTACATCAGACAGACAAAGAGATAAAGTCTTTCATAACCACGAGCGTGACCGCTTTGTATCCGCCTCTGTGCTACACCCTGACAACACCCACAGCTTCACACCTCACAGGAACACCTGGCTGGCTTGCAACCTACTTTCTCGTTCTATTGTATTTTGGGGCCCAAGTTGACCGTGACACTTGTGGCAACACCAAAGTCTTTTGCTATGGGATAAAGGTGTTATGCAAGAACACCATAGACAATCTTACGTATCATTATGTACGATCATCAACTCAGACTGAAAGTTAGGTTTCACTTTCTTAGGTATCGCCCCGTGAAAGCAAATTTTAAAATATATATTAGTTTTGTAATGTTCTTTATATTGTGTGTATTATCCACGGGATATGCAGGAAAGTGTGTAACCATATATAAATAGATAATCCATTGTACTTCTATATTTAGGTAATATGGTACTATGTACTGCATACAATATGATGCAATATGCCTATAGGATGGTGCAATCTGTTTTGTCCACTTTTCCTTATCACAGATGCCACAATTACCTTACCATCTTAATAACCTACTATATGTATCACACATCTTTCTGTGCCTTTTAATTCAATAATTATTTAGTATGCATATTGCGCCTCAGTGGTGCAGTGGTTAGCACGTCTGACTATGAATCCGCTGGCCCAAGTTCAATCCCGGACGAGGGCAGTCGGCGCACAGCTCACCCAGTTGTTCATCCTCCTAAACGGGTTGTTCGATACATGGGTACCTAGGGAAGCCTGGGGAAGGGTAAACTGTGGAAAGTCGGAAGTCATAGTGGCCCAGTATCCCGGGGTAACGGCCACAGCCACGGCCACAGATACAACGTATGGCACCCCCCCTCCCCCCACACACACACTCACTGTAAATTAACTCCCTCCC
>JAPQNM010000043.1:637732-662732 GCA_029783475.1 Metacarcinus magister
GATTAGGAAAATATCTGAAATACATTATGCATGCCGACACCTGGAATAGTTGTGCCAAGTGTTACCAACAATTGTCACAGAGCGAGGTGGTGAATCAGTGAGAGGACACAACTGCACTGCATGTAACTCCGTTTGTACGGCGCCACAAGGACACAATTAAAATGAAACAATCGCTCCTTCATAGGTAGACATCTGCACCACGCCCATTCCACCTGCCTGTCTCTATGGGAAGACTGTGGCCACTTACACGGAACTGGCACACACACACCTGTTCAGAGTTTCATTCACTCCTAGCTTCATTATGAACACACATCAGGAATACCTTAGTCAGGGTTCAATAACTTGTATGTTACTCCCCTAAAGAACAGAGAAAGCAGAGAGAGAGAGAGAGAGAGAGAGAGAGAGAGAGAGAGAGAGAGAGAGAGAGAGAGAGAGAGAGAGTGTGTGTTTATAGCATTACAACAATACCGTTACGTTAGGCTTGTTTGTTAGGTTTGAGTGCCTTAACGAACCCTTGAAATGTGAAGAATTTATTTGGATCATTTAGTAACCAACATCTATATTGTTTGGCAGAAGTAAAAAAAAAAAAAAAATCAAGAAGCAGCAAAATTTCCCTAAGTATAAGGATATGTGTTTTTACGGAGTAGTATAAGGCTTACATTTAAACAGGAAATGTAAAATAAAACAAATATATATAAAATTAAAACTAAATATTAAAAAAAAAATATATAAAAAAAAACATAAGGCTAGGTGTAATCTAGAAATTATGTCCCTAAGCTGGTGTAGTTAGTCACAAAGCAGAGACTAGAATTTATATTTATAAGCTAACAATTATATATAAGTAATTCGTTGCCATTAGGATTATAAAACGATTCTTTATCATTTTCAAGAATTTTGACGTTATTTCTGTCCATTCCCTTTGTCTTTTTCATTGAGTGGCAGCAAAAAATAATGGAGAAAGCGAAGATGATGTTGTTTATATAGGTTGAACTTGACTATCGTGATAAAACAATTCACACTCACTGCACTAGAGAAGAGAGGAAGGCATTGTTTTACTGAAAGCTTAGTAATCAATAACATAAATCATTCCTTAAATAGTGTTTCCATTCATTCAAGTATTAGATAACTACAAAATGTTATCCAGCTGATCACTCTAAGATCATCAAGTACTTTTTACGCGTCTATACACAAGCTCGTGAATGTTCAACCTGCTTCCTGTGTCTATGACGTACCATTAGCGTTGTGGTTTACCTCACATAACTCAACCCAGCACACACACACACACACACACACACACACACACACACACACACACACACACTGAAGGTGACCCCGTGCACCGTCCCTCAACAGACATACACGAGACGGACCTGTATACACTCACCAGTCCTCACGTACACAAGGAAAGAAAAGAATAAATCGTATATATGGTGCTTCCTTCAGACACTTGATCTAGTATATGATAAACAGTTATTTTTTAACCCAACACTTAAATGGTTGATATACGTATGTTGAATGAAAAACAAAATTAAAGGAAGTCTATAAATGGACTCGAGTTCTTTGCTCTCTTAGCCTTTGTTTGACCTTGTGTGTGTGTGTGTGTGTGTGTGTGTGTGTGTGTAGTAGCGTGGGTGGGTAGCAATGTACACCTCACATAACCTACGTCTTCCATCATGTAATCATTAAACAACATTTCACTATCTTGATGAACAGCAACAATTCCTTCAACGGGACCTGCAAGCATCATACATTTGGCGGTGGTCCTCGGCGCTATGACGTAAGCAAGACGTCACTACACACGCCCACACACCACCCGCGCAATACCGCCTACAACACCATCAACATCACAGATAATCATACTACTATCTTGCCTTCACTCACTGTAGCGTATGATGAAGTAGATACATCGTAAACATGACGCAGTTTATCGTAGCCAAAGACAGCTTATCTATCAACATCCGTATGGCAGAGGATGTGTGTCCCTGTTTGTTAATATTATCAAACCATGCTAAGGTTTTATAAATATCATACTGTTTTTGGATTATATATCGCTTCTATGTCTAAAGGATGTTAATGTTAATGTTAAGTCTCAGCCTGAATGGTGGATAATATTGTACAAGCATCTCATAATTTGTCGAGGTGGATTCCAAGCTGGATTTTTCGTATTATGGAGTGACCGTAACTAGATTAAGAAGTTAAATCAATATGCATGTCAACATAAGTAAGACACATCACTTTGTATACTGTGGAATATAATTATGAGTAAGTGTAAGGTAAGTTAGTGTACATTACCACCTAGTAAACAATCACATAACTGTCCCTCACACCTGACACCTTCTTTGTAATACTCACACGCTCTGGCTTCACATTTGGCATCAATATTGGAAACTTCTTTAAATTCTCCGCTACAACAGCAGGGATCACAAGGCCCAGGAGTAGGACTAGTATGTCTGCACGCCACACCATCTTGTCTTCAACTGGTGGTAGTGGGATGCCGCTGGTGCGGGCCACCGGGCGCCGACCCAGCCCGCTCCTCCTCTTCACCTGACGCGCAGATCAATAGACATGCTACGCCGCTCCGGAAACCTACGCCTACACAGATTCCCTTTTCGAATGTGTCTCGTTTTGAATCACTCGAGGTATTTGTAAGCAATTCTATAAGGTTGGGTTTTATTTGTCCTACTACTTTATCGCGAGGCTCCACCCGTGAGCCTGAGGCGTTGAGGTGACGCGCCTGTAGGTGTAACAGGTGAGGTGATGCCTCACCTGCTGCTGGGCTAATAGATTGTTGTTTCACCTGATCAAAAAGTTGTACCCGCGTTCAAGGGTCACTGGAAAGGAAGGAAAAGTATAGTTTTTATTCGAAAATTATTATTGCAAAATATATTTATATGTGTGTGTGTGTATATATATATATATATATATATATATATATATATATATATCTATATATATATATATATATATATCTGTATATATACATATATATATATATATATATATATATATATATATATATATGTATATATATATATATATATATATATATATATATATATATATATATATATATATATATGTGTGTATATATATATATATATATATATATATATATATATATATACACACACACACACACACACACATACACTGAGAGGAGGGAGGGCAATGGGTGCTAATCCATGCTTGTTAATCCCCTCTGGACCACCATCTTCCCGCCAACACAGCTGCATCTCCATCCACCACTCTCAGCTGCACCTCTACCTAGCACCTACAACTGCCCCTCCACATGTCACCCTATGGGTGATATGTGGCCTCCTACAGGCGGCACCTCCACCAACACGTGAAGGCGATGCCATCTAACCAGGCTCGAGTCCATCCCCGGCCTCCAAGGTGCTACAACGCCGTCACCAGACACTACTGAGGTGGACAAAGTCGTGAAGCGGACCTGACCTGACCCACAACATACCACACCTATCACTATGCTAACAATTGGTCTGAATAATCTCATGTAAAGAAGAAAAGTCTTCCACTCCTCACATTTATAATCAAGCAAGTTTAAAATGTATATTTTTAGCCTATGGCTGCTTTTTCTAATAAACCGTCTATTATTATTATTATTATTATTATTATTATTATTATTATTATTATTATTATTATCATTATTATTATTATTATTATACACACACACACACACACACACACACATATATATATATATATATATATATATATATATATATATATATATATATATATATATATATATATATATATATGTGTGTGTGTGTGTGTGTGTGTGTGTGTGTGTGTGTGTGTGTGTGTGTGTGTAATAATAATAACAAAAGGTTTATTTCGTTAAGGCAGCCGTTAAGGTGAAAATTTACAAATTACAAACATGTATATTAAAAAATATATATATATTTAAGGGCAACGGAGACTGGTGGGGTCTGGCAAACAACTGATGTGCTTGGGAGGTGATGGGGAGTGATGGGGGGTTAATGGGGAGGTGTTGAGGGGATAACAAGTGTAGTATAGACGAGACAATTATCATTATTGTATATCAGTTATATATTTTCTTAAATGAATGCACGGATTTGGACAATTTGAGATAGTGTTGCTGAATGGTGTTTTCTATCCTACGATGGAATGCACTATAGTCATAATAAGGTTTTTATATTTTGTAATTAATCACTGTTAAAGTTGTGGGTAGTAATTTGATAATTGGCCTCCAGGGTCACGTGACCATCGCAGTAATCGGACCAGTCAAGGGCGAGCAGCCTTGGGAAGCGGGTGGGTGCCCGCGCGTGTGTGGGCTGGACCAGACTACACTTCATTTCCATCTTCACTCAGCTATCCACTCTAAGCAAGCTACGGTAAACAAAGAATATATTGTTTATGCATGTATATTTGATTATTGTGAATGTTAGAAGGAATAGCTGTTAATTAAACATTATTATTATTATCTTTTTATTTAAATAGACGAGCGACACGTGTTCTCGGGAGACGTACTGCGCCATTAGGCTTATTGCTATTCATTTGTTTGTTAATATCTATTGACAGTCTTGTTTTATGCAACATTTTGATAGATGTATTCAGCAAACACACCATTATCACCTTTATAATATACTGCCATTAGCCGTGGGATATGTAAAGCAAGATTCAGTAGCCTAGGAACCTAAGTATTATTCTCACATTGCTTTATTATTAAGAAGTAGATGAACAAAGATCCTTTTCGTAACTATACTTAAAACTATCTTGAATGCTGTTATTATTAAACTATCTTAAATACTGTTATTATTCAACTAGACTCGCTCCCTAACACTGCCCAAGTCTTTTCACACGCGATATGCTAATAAATAAGATACATAATGTTGATTTCATTAAATTTTTTCTTTATCAACTCACAACGATCTGAAGAATAGAGAACAAATAGTTTTATTGCTTTACATACTATATTTTGGAAGCTAATATTCCGTACAAATGCGCCATTGGCAACTATAGGCAGCCCATCGACTAGGCTAGCGTTGTTATCTACACTTAACCACAGAACAGAACCACCAGCCTGCCTGCCTCCCTCCCTCCCTGCCTGCCTGCCTGCCTCCCTCCCTCCCTCCCTCCCTCCCTCCCTCCCTCCCTCCCTCCCTCCCTGCCTGCCTGCCTCCCTGCCTGCCTGCCTCCCTCCCTCCCTCCCTCCCTGCCTGCCATCCATCCATCCATCCATCCTTACATCCATCCTCGCCTCTCAACGACAAATACAATATACCAAATAAAGAATATAAATGCTTAGGGTAATGAGTCATCTGTCACATGATATTAATGAACAAATGATGATGATGGTCATATTATGGTATATCTCATACTTATGCTGCTTTTCCCATTCCGCTGCAGGGCACACTGTAGGACCAGGCAAGCTGTGGAGAGAGGAACTAGGTGAATGGACCAGGACTTCACGTTGTCCCTGGTAAAGTTGGTCTTATTATAAAAAAAAGAGATAGTAAGTATGATAATGTTAATAATCCTAATGATAATATTAGCAATAATGATGATAATAACAATAATGAAATAGATAAGATAAAATCACACACGCATCCTAAGAATAATAATGTTTTGTTGCCTGAGGAAATTGTTGCACAAATGGATTAGAAAGGACGTGCAGGTATATAGGCAGCTGATTATTTAATTATGAGGAAAGTAACTTCTATTATCCTCTGGCTTTGGGGCTGAAGAGTGTACACAGTTATGACCACTTTCACTTCTGCAGCGGATTTGAGAGTGGAACAATTTCCTATTTTTTTTGTGCTTTGATTGTATTCGTCTGCAAACAACCTCATTCAGTCTCTTTAGGTAATCGAAGAGAGAGAGAGAGAGAGAGAGAGAGAGAGAGAGAGAGAGAGAGAGAGAGAGAGAGAGAGAGAGAGAGAGAGAGAGAGAGAGCCAAAATCCCCTCTTCACACGGTCCAGTTTCCCTCATATATATATATATATATATATATATATATATATATATATATATATATATATATATATATATATATATTACATATATATGAGAGCGGTTAATTCATTGACCGATTTATTAATAAGAATCATATTTTTTTACGATGATGCTTGAATTTTGTGATTATTATAATCTTTGAATATATTGAAATATGTTGAAATGCAGCTATAATTGTGAAGACAATGTAACACTTAATGATAATATAAATTCATTGTGCTATGAATATATAACATTATCCTATCAGCCTCTAGGCTCCAGTTTACTCAATTCAGGTCTTCATGAATGAGTTGTTAGTATTAATAATCCTGAAACTAAAATTTAATAGAATTTTATTTCTTCTATATCTAATCTATATATTTTATTCTAGCTGTGCACCAACGTTGACACTTGACACCCACATAACCAGGACTGGTCCGTTCAAGGAATCCTGCAGCACACATTGATCTGCTAGTGATGTAAGTACTGTAACTTATCTGTTCTGCATGCTGTTCTGTGATTCTGTTGGTTGCAGGTGTTTTTATTATTATTTGCAGATATTTTCAGAGTTTATAAGCTCTCTAATCAAGCATATGGTTATGAAACTCCTTTTACGCATTCTACACTACAAGGACAATTACCGTCCCGTTTAAGAAGTAAATGAGTTTGAGTCGTACGCAGTATGTAGGTTTACGAAGCATAGCAGTGTACACAAAATTATATAGTTAATTAGTTGTACTGAAGTCGCAGGCATCGAATGCTTTTCATGTTTCGTCAAATCCACCATTTTAGCCATTCTTTCCACCCTCTTAGTTATCAGTCCCGTGAAAGGCATTTGAACTCAGAGTAAGACTGCAAACAGAAAATTGGAGTCTGTGGTGCTTTGGTTATATACACTTTATATCATTTATTCTTATATATTTGGAAATTGCAATGTTTGATTTGTGTTTATATAAAAAAAAACTACGTATAATATTATGGTGCAGAAGCCGAGGATGCAACAGGTGAATTCTGAGAGCGTCAACACAAACCTTTGAAATGATTAGCCACTGGAGGCAAGGCGAGGGGAGGTGAGGTGAGGTTTAGTGCAGCAGCGAGGTGACTTGTGTTAAACAGGCGGAGATACAATTTCAATCTTATTTGCGTCGTATTTTTATCTTCTTTCGACCTCAATCCAATCCACCTTTGACACACAGACAGTGTTGTATAAAATGTGTTTATTTTTGTGTGTGTATATGTGTTCGAGTAGGTCAAAGAACACTGGAACACTATCGGTGATTATCCTTTATTAACACTCATTAACTGTACAGATGTTTTCAAAATAGCTAAGATATTGTCATCCTGAAGAGAACATTCCCAGTGTAATTCGAATATGAAGCTCAAGTTGGACAGTCATGTAACGAGCGAGCAATGCCACCACGACCTCGGTGACTAGTGGAATAACATCATTATCTTTCCAACTGGTTCCAAGTAACATTCACGGGATAAACAAATAGATACCGGAAACCAATTTAAAGGATTTTTGGTCATAACATAATTGAGTTAGCATATTGGATGTGAAGGCTCATTGTGTAATCACGGACATCATCCATGGTATCGAAGCCGTGTCACTTCACTTTCCTGACACGCGTTGCATCCATTAGAGCCACTTACACTGGCGTCAAGTGGGACTGATATCAGATGCTACTCCGCATAACAGTCCGACATGACATGAGGCGGGTAACGCAGGATATGAAAGAGGTTTGCTCAAGCGATTATGATACCAGATCAATTTGGTGATACTAGATCAATTTGGTGACGCTTGGTAAGGCTTGAGTGGCACTGAGCATCGTCAGACTGAACAAGAGGGGCGCAGCTGCTCCACCCGAGGGTAATTGTCCCTCATAACACCAACAGAGCAAAGGAAACTTCAAAATTACAGAACAACATAATGGAAAATATAATTTGAATATGTTTTTATATTACTTGAAGCATGACGAAATTGATTGCCTATGGTTACACAATATTCACGTGACAAACAACAGGGTAGTGAAGGGGCACCATTGAAAACATAATGGAAACAAGAACTACTTTCTCTTAATATCATTTTGGCAGTGACACTCTTTTTAGGCAAACAATACAGGCAGAACTCTACCTCCTTAGATGTAAACTGAAGTAGATACTGTTAATGTTCAGTCACAAAGATATATATTAATCTTTTGTAAGTCTATTGATTTATTTTTAGCATTAGTGCCTGATTGCAAGCTTTGGTGATACTCTGTCGCTTCTAAAACTAACATTATATAACCATTTTGATTGTGAGGTGTCGGAGGGAAAGACTGATATAATGTATAAATATATAACATCAACAAACTATAGATAGCCACAGCATCCCACTTAACAACAACAATATAGTTCAAATAAGTCCTTTAATGAAGTGACTTGACGTCTTAGGTGAGGGGCTGCGACGCCAACAGGAGCAAGAGCCACACCAGAACATAACATAGTGTCCCCTTCACACACAAACCTCATAGCATAACGAGAATGGGATGTCACCTTCAGGATCTCCCTCTTCTGGTCACACTGAAAACTGTGCTCGCCAGAGGCATTCATTCTAGTCTATCCTATTCACATTTTTTCATTCATTGGACGTATTTTTTGGAGTAAAATAAATTGATAAATGAATAGGTAAATAAATATATAAGATAAAATCAAAAGGCAGTTTCACAGACGGTCGATTACAGCCATTACTATCTCACTAGGATCAGTAACTTCATTCATTATCTGATGATCTAATTACACATACAAGGCTAGGCACTAATCTCAAAAAAAATATATTTCATCAGTATATAATCGAGTGAACACATAGTAGAGTAGAGAAGCAAACTTGGAGCAACACACGCTTGCTCCAGGTTAGCGGGTGATCCTCCCCTTCTGCCTTGAGCTGAAGGAAGTTAGGCAAAAGGTGTGGTGTGATGCATTATAAAAAAAAGAGGATTATTTAAGGCGTAGTCACCCCATCGATGAAGACATATTGGGAGTTCGTTCGAGATGGTCGCAGAGTCTTAACTTTAGCCGCTTCGGTACAGAGACAGAACATATCGTTATGTATGAAGATGTGGTGGGCGAAGATCGGAACACAGAGGGATGGTTGTTGTGTGTGTGTGTGTGAAGCAGCGTGTTCACTCTCCCAGCACGTCCATCATCAGCCTATTGAACGAGGCGGTCTGGGCGATCCTCTTCCTCCCACCGATGGAGTTCGTCTGAAAAAGTAATGGTTTTAGATAATTGTCATTGAGCAATACTTAAACTACATTCATCGATTGTTTGCTACGGAAAGCTATGATGTAGGTCTATATGTAAATGTGGGATTCCTACTACGGATGAGGAAAACAGTGACTTACTATAAATAAAGCGAAAAGGGTCAAGTATATGCAACTTATGATATGTGGCTTGAAAAGAGTGTGTGTGTGGTGTGTGCCTGTCAGCCTCCTCCTTCCTGCTATGGACAGGCGATAATCAGTGCTCAGCCTACTTCTGTCTGCCACATACAAGTGACACCAATCTAGTACGCATCACCCACTAGTGTAAATGACACACGAAGGTGACACCACAAAGGCTTAACATCAAACGATACTGAGGTAACTCCGTCTCAAGATATTTGTATGCAGATCAAAGGCGGCATTAAATGACACCTTACATGACACAGGAGCTGCAAAACACTATTCATAGCAAAGGGGTAAAGGGGGGAGGGGGGGGGGCGGATGGCAAGGATAATACGAATAAGCGGCATTGGCTCTATGGGGGAAGTAGGACAGAGCTTGTGGCCTGTTGGTGTACGTGGCGTGGCGGCCGTCTGGTATTGGGAGACGATTTATTTGTTTGCATGAAAAGTGAGGAGTGAGTGGTGTATGTGACCATAGTTACGACATAACCACTTGCTATTTATACGTTATTTGCAATTAGAATTCCACAGACACCTGTGAATGTAATCTTGGGTAAATACAATAATAAATTCAAGAGGGTTAACTATTTTTGTTACTTAATAATCAATTTTACACTAACCAGATATCAACATTACAAACTTCATGTCAAACATTGGTGTGGTGTGTATAAGTGTTTATTGTGTGCGACTATAATGTGCGTGCAATTGTCCTCCCTGTAAGGCATCAGAGTTCCCTTTATTAGTGACTTACCTCATACATCGGCATTTTGACCGGGTCTTGCGTCATCTGGTGGTTGATGGGTTTACTATCGGCCATCGTGGCTGACAGGACAGCGGAGGCGCCACTCTTTTGTTGGTTGGGCTCAATCGGTAAAGGACTAAGTTCACCATCAGCTGGCCGCAAGGCGGTTGGAAGGAGATCTGCAACAGGGGAGCGTGGGCCGGGCTGTGCGTTGGTCCTGGGGGTTGGCCGCTGGCCTGGCTTGGGGGCACTTGGTGCCGCATACACCTCCGAGAAGATGGGATCATGTTCCTTTAAGGAGGTATAGCTGGCTATCTTTTCCGGGTCAACAGTGGTGGCATCAGTTTCCTGCAGCGCCCGCCAGGTAGCACTTGTTTGGGGGTTATACTCTTTGGAAGGGGTGAGGATCACCTGCACAGGCTTGTTTGCGGTATTTGAGGAGCTAGCCGGGAAGAAAAAATGAAGGAATTACGCGTGATTCAGCATACCACAAGACGCTCTCCAAGAGGAGGGGAGATAACTCTACAGCTTGACTGTGTTCATTGAGACAAACCTCCTAAGCAGGGAGAGTGATACTGCAGACTCAGGCAACTTGCATTTGTTGACTAAGTGATCTCCGGGGATGACTAATCTAAAGTTCATTGAACAAAGCCAAGAGAGGGTGCCGGCGCGAGGGACTGGCGTGACTTTTTCCTTGCAAGGATGCAAGAATTGCATAATACATTAAATATAGCTGCGTAGGCATCTACTAGTTAGCATGCTTTGGTGGTGAGGGAGGGAGGGAGGGAGGGAGGGTGGGTGGGTGGATTATGGTGCGGGGAGAGGGAAGGGAGTTAAATGGAGTAGACTTTAGATTTAGTGGGGCCGTGCTCGGTGATCAACTGGCAGTTCTCCTGCTCGTGGATGATCTGCCAGGTGGCACTTCGCTCCGGGTCATAAGTCAGGGGCATTCCGCGCAGCCCCGTGTGTTTCACTGGTTTATTCACGCTGCAAGCCCATCATTAGGCACAGCGAAAGCAGGTAACCAACCGAGTAAACCAAAGGTACACACAAACCATGGGGAACAAGGATAAGTATGTGCGATTCACATTTACAACGTAAAAAAAATCAAACCGAGATGTATTGCGAGGCGAGCATAAAATTGCAGAGACGCCAGCAGTGTATCGCACAACCAAGGGTAACAGCGGAGGTGAGGGAAGGCGAGGCGAGGCGGCAGAGGCACAAAAGGTGGTACCACAACACCCGAAAACATCCAACACAACAGCAGGAATTAATGGATCAGCATTATGAACATGCCCGGAAGGACGCAGCGCCAGGCATGCGGGCCAATGCAACACACAGGGAGAATCAAGAAATCGAAACCAAGGCGAGAGAGGAGGATCAGTTAGACACAGCGAAGGAACACGCGTAGGGAAGTGGAAGTGAACCGTGACGAGTGTGGCGCAGCGGTGACGAGGACGAGGACGGCCGATGACGACACATGTTGTTGAGGTTGACGGTGTTACAACAGTCGTCAGCCAACCGGGATGAAACAGAGAGTGAGAAGATTAGTGAGTTGAACTACAGCTGCAAGCGGGAAATGGTTAAAATCTACTGGTGTGACGAGAGCCGTTTACACCTGCCTCAGGATGCCAGATTATCCTCTTTTCCCAAACAAAAGAAAAAACTGCAATCACATCCTGGAGACAGTATAGGAGGCAGCTCAGCCAAAAAAAAAAGAATAAATAGATGGCATTCCTCCTGACTCATGTTGCTAAAAAAAACAATTACTAAGGGTACATTCTGGAGTTCCCATGATGCTCTTGATTAGAACGGTGATTCACAATACTAGACATATGGAGCATTTCACACATTGTTATGGATATCAACACATACAGACGGGACAACCAGACTGAAATGCTACAGTTCGTGGGAGTCAACTAGCATGCCGACCTAAACATTCGCTATTATACTAACACATACACACACAACACACGTGACAATGTTGGAATGCTAAAATAGATTACACAGACAACAACATTATATAAAACAGTATGAATGATATGAATAAATAGGGTTACAAGGATGAAAACAGAGGTTCTGATCTTTTTGACGTTATCTTGATAGGAAAAAGACAAACATGTAATAGATGACTTAAATGATGCCACAGAAGGCCAGCTTTGCCGCCCCTGCCATGGATAAGGAGTGATAGTATTGAGATCGTCAGAGGAAGACAAATAAAAAAATTCGAAGGAAGTGATCAACAGTGTCAAATCTAACACATTGTATGACTTTCCAGAAGACACTGAAGGCAATAAAAGGAAAAATAGGGAAGACAACACGTAACCTAAATAGTTTTATAGATAGGAAAACAAATGCACAATGCTAAACATATAGAACAACACAAAAGCGTTTACACAGATGAAACAAAGGCGTTAAGAAATAAAAATATCCTTCAGGTGCTCCGTACAATGTCGTTACTGATCATTTGCATAAAGTGTTAGACGCGAAACGCTGTAATCTTGGTTCTGTAATCTGTATTTGTGATAACATGAACAGGAGACACAGGAGCTAGGGAAGAAGGAAGACCAAATACAGATCAATCTTTCCCAGAATCGAAAATTTAGATCAATTATACTTGTCGTTATTGCATATGTATGAAAATTGTCTGTACTTTCGGCTCATCATAGATATACCTCACGAGAAGGTAAAGGAAAGATCCTCATAAAACTTAATTTGTGAAACTTTTCTCATGAACAAAATTATAGAATTTCGCGCATATTTCTAATCCACATCATCATTTTCGTTTCATTTACAACTTGAGAACAACGTTGAAAACCACTATCCTCTCCTTTCCTTAGAGTGTCTTGAGTCATGTGGTTTCGCTTCGTTATATATGAGACCAGAGGGTTACTTGTTGACGTGACGGCCTTTGGAGGTGTGTGGTGGAGGAGGAAAAGGACGAGCCCTCCGCCATCACAGAACACTGAATATACTCACTAATTTGTGTTTGATCACTCAAGAATTCCGTAAAAATATGTGTTTAAGTAGAGTGATCGTTTATTCCCTACAGTCATGAGTCCAGGAGGAGGTTCTCAGTCGTGATCTGTTCACATAATAACTCTTCTACAATTACACAGTGCAAGGGGAAAAAAAGCGTCTCGTGATACTTTCCTAGAGTTAGTTGTCGCCTGTGCTATATTTTCTACTCTAGATCACCTAATACTGCACAGGAAATCTAAGTCCACTTGCCTCGTTTTTCTCTGAACCTTGGGCTCATCAACACCGGTAGGAAGACTTCCCCTGAGAAACAGCAGACAGCAGCAAAGTCAAGATTAGCAAAGCTGTTAAAAATGGTGCCTTGTGAAAAAACAGTATAGGAGGAAGAAACATTTTTTTAAGGAGCAATCTTGTAAAAGTTAGGATGTGCGCAAGAGTTGATGGTTGGTAAGAAGGGGAGAGGAACAAACTCAAGGCAGGACAATCATTACCTGATGCATAGGGGTAAAGGGAGGGTTTAAAAGATGAAAGGAATGAGGTGGAGGACGGCAACTTGGATTATTTCAGTCGTATTTTCATCCCTGATCAGAGGAAAGTATGATAAAAATTTATGAGTCAGGGGAAGAAAGAAATCAAATAATGAACCTCTGTTTCCTGAATATATTCCTCAATAATTAATTATTAGTTACTCTTTCATTCACAGTTACGTGACGTTATGCCCACGCTTGTCACACACGCCACTTGGCACATTGGTGATATGAACTATACTCTCATCAACCTCCTTCAACTAATGTGTCATGATCTAGATAATCTTACTCCTACCCGTTTCGAGATTATAGGGTTTTTTTTTTTTATCATATACCTGTGCTGGACTATTGTATTTTTACGTAAAGGAAGGTTAACCGAATGATTATGAAAGGATTTCAAATTCTAGCTTAAATTTTTTCTTTAAATGCAGGTAATGTAAAACTAGGTCATGTAACATTGACTCAAGGAAATGGCAGATTTACTATTGATTATCTAGTGAAATTCACTTTATTTGGAAATATCTTAAGGAGTGATGGTAAATATGTGAGACTAGAAATAGCCTTGACAGAGGTGGCTCATCACCGTCCAACACTGTCATTCAAACAATCATTCATCCACACACTTAGAAAAATACCGATTTTCACAATCATGTCGTTCCAAAATTAATGACACTTAATTTTCACTCCATTCTTACTGTTAGACTGTGAATTAACACCTTATGATTCATCTAACAGTCATAAATACACAATTGACAATACACTGTTGATTGCGGCCTGAGAAGTAGGTACTTACGGGAGGCCGGGGCTCGATCCTTGAGAGGCTTGCATCCTGAGAACCTCGTGCACGTTTTCCTGAGAGTAGAGAGGCAGCGGGGTGTTATACTGCTTCACTTGGATGCCAGAGGGCAACTGTACGGCGGGCGCGGCAAGGTTCTGAGCCTGTTGGAGATGTTGCAAGGTACCAGCAACCTGAAGGATAAAAGTTGTGTTATACTTTAATCTCAACATAAAGAGATGGAGATAGTGAGCGAGTAGAAGATAAGTCGCAATGGGGATGTTTATTTATGTGATTGAATTAACAAGGAAACCCTGATAATGACAGCGTTCAGATTGTACTCGTGTATTCACTAAGTCAGGTAACATCTAAATAGAAGGAAAATGTTTTCACAGGTTTCAAAACACAGGTTTTGTGAAAAGTGGAAATGACTAATCCCTAAATATTTTGTTAAAGTGATGCCAAAATAAAGAAAACAATATCACTGTATTGTTATTGAATACAACATCACGGTCATTCCCGCAGCACGACACAGTGGGCAACGAACAGGTTCACTCCTGGCATGCGGGCGTGCGGGCGTGCAGGGTGCATGGGTGTTTGGACGTGGCTGGGTATCATTCTAGGTTTGAAGTGTTTACATGCACATTTACAAAGTGTAAAGTGTAAATGTGTTCAATCGTTTGTTAATGTGTTGATCAGCCTTGAAAAGGGACCTTCTAGGACCTAAGTGAACTCAAAACAATATAAATTGTCTACTGTTTCTTTGGGTATTTGAGGTTGCGAGTGTTGCACTCCTACATGATGCTGGGATCAGGGACAATTGTTACAGGGATAATAAGTGTGTGTGTATATATGTTTTATATATATATATATATATATATATATATATATATATATATATATATATATATATATATATATATGTGTGTGTGTGTGTGCACTATGAAAATTTTATTAAGATCATTCACATAACTGAATCCACATGAATTTATTAATTTGATGATGAATAGAGGTTGAGGTGTAGCTATGCAGGGCGTCTGTAGTGGGTCAGATAAACAAGAAGTATCTGTAGGAAGGTGGTAGTATGTGGACGCAGTGATCTTCCGTGGGAGTTATGTAACCTTAAGTAGTTATAGTTGAAGTACAGGTGAGGGGAGTATGTGTTAGTGTTGGATGCCCCAAGACTGTAGTGTTAACACGAGGGAAGTATAAGTGAATACCATAGGCAATGGTCGCTAGGGTTTTATTGACATACAGTAAAATATTGGCAAGTATCATCAAACTGTTGTGGTCACTTGTAAGGTATAAGGGAACAAGCACAGGTGACGGATGTTAGTATGTTCGTGCCAAGACAAGGTGGCCGCGGCAATGATTTCCTACATAGACCTAAATAGACAGCAATTAATATCAGACTCTGAGGCTTAATTAAGGGATTTATTAACTTGTCTCCTCAACATTTCTACAGTAAGGCCTAGAGTATGTATAGTTATAGTTGCAACATTAATTAAGGTACTATACTTCATCAAATCAAACTAAGCTTATAAGATAAAAACAGCTGCGGCCACCACTAATTATCAAGTCTCCACCCGCTGTAATGAACGAAAAAAAAAGAAAAGAAAAAAGGCAAGATCCGAAAAAGTAAGCGGTTAAGACAATAGTAAAATAAATGAACAGTGGACAGAATCATGAAGGTGAGAAAGGCACCACGCTGAGTTATAGGAAGACAAACAGGACAGGCAAGGAAGAGTGGCAGCCAATTGTGCACTGAAGACACACTTACCAATTTAGAATACAGCAAGGGAGCCATGGGGGAGGAGAACACAACGATAATCAGATTTATTCAATGGATACCTCATAATTGAACTACAAACTCGGCGAAGGACACACTGGGAGGAAGGGAGGGAAGGGGAGACTGGTTGAGGGAGGAAGGTTGGGAGTTATTTTACCTATTATTAAGGTGTATTTCTTGGACATAGAAAAAAATAATGGGAAGGAGCTAATAGACTCACTTTTGGTGGCCCTTCGCCGTCTATGATATACTATAAAGAAAACCGAGCACAAATTAAATGAAATAGTCACTGCTATCTAGAAAATATATTGTGTGTGATATGAGTATAGTTTTGTGACTCGTCTGTAAAGCTCAGCAAAGTTACTCAAAGCTAACATGAATGTGTCCATGTTTTAAAAAAATAAGTCAAATAAATAAGCCTAAAAAGTCAAACAAAGTTCACCCACATAATGTTGATCCTGCGGGAATGACAGATAAGGTTAATTAGGGAAGCTTTTCTTGTTAGATGAAGGGAAAAAACCAGGCTAAGGGTTATTGGTGCTGCTGCTGCTGCCAAAGATGGTGACGCAATTACCCGGTGCTCACGTGGGGTGATATGTCCCGTAAAAGTGAATATTATATTATTTACCTGATGGCCAGCAGACGACTGACTTGACATTGTGGCGCTGTGACACTGTGGCACTGTGGGTCGAGCAGGTACACTGAACACTAACTGGTGATTACCTGTGTCTTGAAGGGTCACCAGCACCACCACCTTTGAGTAGTAGTGGCGTTATGCCACATAGGACACCAGCATTCTTGGCCCCTTGCCACCAGCATTTATCAGACCCAGGCCACCACTCGTTGAGCGCACCCCTCCTCCTCGCTACGCCCACACGTACCTTCATAACTATTAATTATTTAACATTCAAAGTTATTCATGACATTTTGTATGTGTCGGGCCACATGTGAAGGATGTTTTTTTTTTTCTGCACCACTGACAACTTGAAATGTCAGGAAGTCATTCATGTTTTTCTGTAACGCATCTGAGTTGATCCCTGAATGAAGCAATTGTATGGTTGGGACATAGGATAAACGCCGGTGCAGTACAAATACGGAGACATTTCTTTAACTCTTTTCATCGTATAGAGATTCAATAAATGGTTCCTTATTCAGTGAGTTCTCGGCTGAATGATAAACAGCATAGCACTGTGTTTGAAAGCAAATAGTATTGCATCTAAGATTGTTACATGTTATTGAACATATAACAAAGTTTCCATAGTTGCAACTGCAAAACAATTGAATCTTTATTTATAATTAGTCATTCACAAATGTTTTCTGATGGATGACTTGAAAGTTGTCGTCAATATTAAAATGTCAATCCAACCTGGGAAAGAGTCAGTGATCGATCGGGTACAAGACCCTTACTTGCGTCACCGTCCGGACAACGCGAGCAGCTTCCACGGCTTGTAATGTTGAGTTACACACTAGTTCTGTGTGTGTACCGCTGTCTACATGAACGGTAGGCATGCCTGGCACACTATAACAATGTGTTTACTTACTGTGTCCATTTCTTCGAATTGTGAGAGTATCAGCTCTGTGGTAGGAGTAACGTTGAAGGACTTCCTTCACTGCCCTGTGTGAAACTAACAAATATATTTTGCGTGAACCTTTCTCTTGGCACCCGGGTTGGTATCTCGTCCCTGGTGGGATGAAGTACCAATATAGATGACTTTCTAGTGTTTCGTAAGTGTACGGTTTTACTGGGACACAAAAGGAAAACTGTGTCACCCACTTGGCATCACACTAGAGTATTGCAGTTAAGGGTGAACGTGGGGGTGCTCGTGTCACTCTCCTTAAGAGCTGAGCTATTGGGCAGAATTAATGTTTTATTTAGCACATACGCCATATCGAAGAACTGTACACAGCTTACTTTAATGGAAAATAGCAATCAGGACTCAAAACTTGTTTGGAAGTGATGTTACCAGAACCAGTATGCCATATAGAGTATGATACAACAAATGTCGGTTTTTTTTTTCTATTAATTTGTTTATTTATATTTTGATTCATTGATTTATATTTTGTTTGTTTGGTGCACTCAGCAGAATATATAGTGCGTCACGCCTGTGTGGACAGTGATAAGCTGAAGTGACATTGAGTATGTCATCCAGCATGACGGGACTCTGCCAGGCACCATGATACACTGTACACTGCTGGGCCTGCCGAGGGACCACCAGGCACCATCTGATGGGCACAACGAACTGGGTTAAAGCGGGCGGAACAGAGCGAGTTAGCTGTCAATAGGACTGCACCATTCACTAGAAGGAGAGGAGGCGCCGCGCCGTTTTCATCCAGTGTTTCCTCCCAAGCTTCCTTCACCAACACCCTTTCACCCCCTTACCTCCCGTAATCCCTCGCCTGAACACCAACCCTTTACCTTCCTATCTCACTCGTCACCTTCGCTGCTTCACCTCAACGTAACACAGCCTCGTGTTATTAATAACACAAAGATGACGCCCAACTGCGTACTGTCTCGAGCTCACTTTGACCCGGCGAGGCCCACCACTTTGTAGTGAACGCTGTGTTCCTTCGGCTCTCGGAGTTGAGGCTTAAACATGTAAGTCATAATTTGAAGGCGATGACATTTTGTTTGATTCTCTCATCAGGATAACTTTGTTACATAGCCACTTCGAATATTTACTAAATATGCATACGTAAGTGTAAATATTATACAGCTACCTCCACTGCAGTTTTAAATCTTTCTAAGTACGAGTATGTAAAAGCCACAACATTTATAATGGTGGAAACATTTTCTAATATGAAGAATTTTCGTTGAAAACTCCAAGTCATGCATGCTATGAAAGAAAATAGACTGAATGAGGTGTGAATTATTAAACTGAAACATTACGCTGAATTTAACTACTTTTTTCCACATACAAATGATTATGCTCTCTTGTATTTGTGCAGTAGATTTGAGTCACATTAGAAGCTTTCTGTATCTGACCAATGACTTATAAGTGGGTATAGGTAGGTGAGCTGCAGCGGCACCTGATCACCACATGTAATAATCTCTTTTGACTCGGATGGTTTGAGACACATCCACTGACTGCACTTCAGACTTTGGCTTTGGTTGCGGGAGCCTGATCGTATGTTCCACCTCCACCGTACTAGCCTCCGGTTCGATTCTTGGCTCCCTTAGTTGAACAGTGCACTCCACTGCCTGGTCTGATTGATCTACTTCAGGGTGCGGAGGGAGTCTTAATACACTGTCAGCGGTCAGCAGGACTTGCTCTGAGTGTTCGTCCAGTTGGGTGGTATACACACTGTAACCCAGGGATCTGCTTCTTCCCTTCGCTGACCTGCTGCTGAGTCGAACTTGTTCCTCTCGATCGTCCTCAGTAACAGTCAGCAGGTTACCTTCACTGTGTTTCCTTAACTGAATCTGTGGTGGAACATTATCGATGTTCACCAACAAGTTTTTCGGTGGCTTTTTTAACTGGACTATTTCGCCTCCAATTTTAAATGTACTTTTGTTGATTTTCTTGACATTTTTGTTAGCGGCCTCTTTCTTATTTTTCTTTGATATGTCTTCTCCTATCCCTTCACTTGGCGATGGCTCTTCCGACTGAATCCCATCCCCTCCCTGATCGTCGCTTCCTGCTATAGGAGACAAAGTGCATCGCGGCGCGGCTCCCCGTTCCTCCTCTCCCTCTTTCACACTTACCACACTGGCTTTAGTGGCCTCAAACGGCCTTCGTACCTTTAGTTTCATCGAAAGCTCGTCCTGCTTGGCTACCGCCTGAGGTTGAGGCACGTACTGTGGCATCATGAAGTAATCTTCCTGCGTCCCGAGATGACTGATGACACTCACACCCAAGTCGGTGCGTGGCTTAGCGGAAGGCTGCAGGAGGGGCAGCGTGCGGTATGGCTGCACAACAACACACCTTATCAGCGATCCTGTACTTCATACAAATAGTCTACACCAATCACAAACCCATGGGACCGGATAGCTGCTAAGTTTCTCGACTAAATCACTAACTAGGAAGTGTGTGACTCAATGTTATGGTGTTCACATTCTGAGGCTGCTCACAACATACTAACATACTAACTAATAGTGCCCAAGGCAGCATGCACCTAACAAGGTCCGACCACAAGATGGAAACAGGAATAATGTGACAACACTCAAATTTTAGGACCAGTTACCTGTCTAAATAACATAGTATAAGCTCCTCCAGTCTAGTGTGTATTGCTAATGCCACCAAGTGCTCATACACAATGACTCTCAGACTAACGTTAAAGTCAGTGAAATAACTTAGACAAATTATACATCAACAGTAACAATGTGTCCTAATAAAGGCTATTTGTTTTACAGTGGAAATGTGAGTCATAATTTAGGAGATACAGTTTTGGTCGACAAGATCTAGTATTGTGACATGCCAGTACAAACTACTGAATTACCATGTCCTCATGCACTTGACTAAACATTACTTGGACACTGTCATGGCATCACTGAAAGAATGGTGCATCTTTACTTTAGGTACTAGAGTGTCAGGCAAACAAACAAATAACTCGCAAGTACCAAGAGGGATGAACCCTCCCTGAGAGCAAGACAATTCTATCGTTGTTTGGGCAGGCCTGACGCGCCCAACGCATCAGTATACCTGGGTTTGGATTGACAAAGTTTCCAAGTTGTTGTTGACGGATGGTGGTGGTGGTTTCTGCTGTCGAGCGAAGTGGCTTTTGAGGGAGAACTGTGTCTTGGGAAGGGAGTTTACGATGGGGTTCTGGTGGGACGGACATACATGGTGGTAAGTTAAAGGACATTTACTCCAAAGAGGCTGGGAAGGGCACCGCCTTGTAAATTGATTATACAATGAGAAGTAACTGAAAATGTTATGAAAAGAATGAATATCAGTGGATTGAAAGGAATATTGTGGTAATGAAAACTGTGTTACAAGATGCACAGCCAAGCGTGCAGAAATTATGTATTTTTACTGTATGTAGATGCAAGTTTAACAAAGACTGGCTCAAGACGGTACTCATTTCCGCTCCTCTTTATATATATATATATATATATATATATATATATATATATATATATATATATATATATATATATATATATATTTCGTGTCATTCGTTGTATATCTATGAAAAAAATATTCTGCATGGTATTACTAAATTAAATGGTCCTTTAATCTTTACGACTACGTAAATTCAAGAATTTTTGAATCCGAGGTATATAGTCTGTCATCTAACTACAGTTTTCTACATAATATTTTGTTCTGTTATAGCTTATCTGGACGACTTGGAATCAAAACAGACCAAGATTATTTCATATAACGAGTGAGATCTCTTATCAATGTCGAATTGTTTTTTACTCAAAGCTGAACATTTCTTACAATCTTCCAGCTGACCAAGAGCTTAAGTAATTAAGGCGATGCTGGAGTGGTCACACATGAACCACGTCGAAAGATTGATGTCAGAACTGTAACAATGTTTTTGTAGTACTGACAAAATTTGAACAAACACGATTCTTGAGTATCAACAATCTAAATTGATCTAAAACCGAAAGCATTCTTATAGTTGCGCCACTAAAGACAAAACACACCGAGGATAGAACTTACCTCTGGCCGCGCTAAGGATGTGTTGGCAATACCTGGCAGCGGCACTCCACCGGACACTGGCACTGGGACAGAGGTGTAGGCCGGACTGCCGTTCACAAGCGGCACTGTGGTTGATGCTGAGGCGACAGGGGCCGACTGCACGCCCGCCCTGCAACAAAACACTCAGTCATCACACCGGCATTACCTCCCTCCTTTCTTACAGTAGCTTGATTACATGCAGTGGCGTATCCTGCTTGGCCTGGTGACCGACCTGCGTCCTGCTGGTCCTGAGTCAAGCTAGGGTTTTGTAGGATAGAGATATGTATGGCAGCGAGTTGGCGGTTGGTGGTTATTAAGGGACCGACGGAGAGGTTATGCGTGCCAAGAGCTGGGTAGTGGTAGTGAGGGGGGGGGAGGTGCCCAGCCTCGTCCCATTCCTTACCGTCCTGTCAGCGTGATTCAAAGAGCAAGTGGAACGATGCAGTAACTCTGTGAGGCGTCATAATCCACGTCATTCAGGATTAACATAGTGGAAAAGATGCACTTTTAAGGGTATTAAGTTTTTTTCCCCAAGGAATTGCATGATCCCATTAAATCAATTATTTTTGTAAACCTATACAATGAAAGATACTGATACTACTTTGTTCTCCATTGCGATCCCTCTGCACGATGAAAAGGCACGGAAGGGGCATGGAGGTGAATACAAAACCTACCACCAGAACACGTGGCTTGCTTCAGTTATAGTGACCGCACGTGACGGAATCAAAAGAAGAGGTGACAAGGTTGAAGTAGCAGGCATGATCATAATACGTAGAAAAAGGGAGGGACATAAAGGGAGACGAGATAGAGGGAATGGGAGAGGACTGGATAAAGAGGAAAAGGGAGGTGAAGGGAAAAGTGTGAAAGACAAGAGCTATATAGAGGGAGGGAGGGAGTGACTCATCCCCTGTTCTCAGAATATCTAAACACTACTTGGCACGACCATCACATTAGCCTCCAACCAGTCTTTAAAACACTTTTGACGCTGTCGTTCATAGTCAACCATCAAAACTACGTGTGATAGTAAAAATTAATTTACACTACATACTTAGACTGCATAGTGTAGTATATAAATAACTTTTCACGAATTACTCCGGTCATGTTTACTAGATTAACAGTTCTTTCGTGGTGCCTTGGCTTCCTGGTGGTGTCGGTCAGGTTCGAGGCCGCAGGGGGAAGGTGGGTAACCGGCTCATATCTGCAAGTTTGCGGAAACGTTGGCTTGAGGTCGCAGGGTAGACGTGTATACGATGGAAGAGGGAGACATGTCACATCGCTGATACGAGGCGACCAAGACTTTTGAAATTTATCTACATACGTGTGTGGATGTACGTAGTTCCGTGGGTATGTGTGTGATATTATGCTATGTGATTCGTATAGCAGTTTTTGTTATATTCTTAAGATATCGATGTAGCTACTCAGAATAATTAAACTGAATAGAAACAAGATTAACAGAGGTGCATGTGTAGCAAGTGGTCGCAGGTGTTCCTGAATAGAGTTGTTATCGAACACCTGTGATATAACATTCTAACGAGGCTCTTGACATCAAACGTTAATATTATTTACATAGTAATGAAGCTTTGAGATAAGGAACACAACGGCATAGAGTGGAAAAACTACCTAACGTCACTGGGAAACTTCTACAGCCAAAACGTTTTACCTTCAGTCTATTATTTTTGTAAAGATTGAAAACGACAAAGTGTGCAGTGAAGAAAATACTGAAATGTTTGATGACGCGGACAACTGCATTTTTTTCGTGATATTATGAATTTGTGGTTATCTTCCACAATGCTACTAAAAAGTCATTGGGAAAGTAGATGAGAAACTTAGTCAAGTAGTTCAAAGTAATTACAAAAACAGCGACCAAATTTCATACTTCTGTAACAACGCTTTATGACTTGACAAATATGATATTCGTATGCATCTGTGACATCTTTTTATACTCTTAAGAAGTTAACGGGGATGATTAGAGGCAAAATTAGGAACATTGACAATAACGAAGTACACAAGCAGTATAACTATGTAACTATATTTTCTTTCTTATCTCTCATAGAAATTATTCGATCACTCAATTAATTCACACAAAAATAATCTTAATGAGGTGGCATTTCGTTGAACCATCTCCATAAACACACATATTCCGTTACCCGCGCGACTGAACACTTCCCTCCGTCTTCTTGCATGCAGGCTTAACAAATTCCACTCCAGCCAGCAAGTGTGTGGTGCCTCATTAGTCTGTTTTCCGGGTGTTAAATGCATCACATCACGCAAGGGAAGGGAGGAGAGGGAGGGGCCAATACCGAAGGCAGTGAGAAATGAAAACGTTCGCTCAAGAAACCACACTTTTACGATTTATTGTATGAAATATGAGGCCACTGTGCAAACTGAACTGTGCATGTGAGAGCAGCGACAAATGGATGAGAATGAGGGAAGTGTTATTAGACAGCCTGTGATCAAAGAGTGTCACGGTCAGGAGTGCGGGAGAATGTGTTAAACAGCTGTGGTGTGAATGGATGACAGGCAAGAGGCGTAGCCAAGCAAGGAGGAAGTGTGCGAAAGAGAGAGAGAGAGAGAGAGAGAGAGAGAGAGAGAGAGAGAGAGAGAGAGAGAGAGAGAGAGAGAGAGAGAGAGAGAGAGAGAGAGAGAGAGAGAGAATGTATTCATGTATGTATGTTTATATGTATATGTACGTGTGTGTGTGTTCCCACCCACATAGTCTCTATTATCAGCATAGCTCAGTCTCTGTCCAATATGTAACAACACTTCATAAAAAAAATTTTAAAAAATCTACAGCATTTGAACTCCGCCGGTTGCGTCCCTCTTGAGTTTGAGGGATGGCGGTGGACATGGGCGTGGGCGTGACGAGGATAGACGGGACGGGACGGGACGGGACGGGACATAGCAGGATGAGAGAAGGGAGGGAGGCTGCATGGGCAAGACTCCAACTTTCCTCCTGCAGAATAAATAAACACTTCACCGTCCAAAGCGGAGGGGAGACTCGTTGGGATTTAGAATTACGCGCCCAATCATCGGCTGACAGAGAGAGTGGGTGGTGAAACTACCTGCAGTTGGGTTGTCACTTCCTGGTGCAGCGCTGAGATACACACGCACTTTCTCGCTCTAGTTGTGGCGGCACTCAAGCCTTTTTTCATTATTACTTGCG
>JAPQNM010000043.1:667732-690232 GCA_029783475.1 Metacarcinus magister
GTATTCATCCTAATCCAATAAACTATGTCAATACAAATTTTCAACACCAACCAGACTCATTGTCAAATATATAAGAGTTTAGTCATAAGAGTTGCACGTTTTCTCTGCGAGCAATACAACCCGTTTTCTTTCCTCTCTAAATTCTCTCTTGGTAGATGGGAAACTTAACGTGTAGTGTATAATAAGCATCTAAGTGAACGTAAAAATAACCATACATTGTTATCTAAGCAGTGTACGAAGAGTTTTTTTTATTCTTCATTATCTGAGGGAAGATTAGGAAGGGGGAGTTATTAAAAGGGAAGAATCAGCAACATAGATCAAGGCGGGACCCCCACTGTACCTGCAAACACACTACTGCTGCCTGGGTGAATGTACTCTAGTGCTATTTATATATATGAGCTTGGGAGTGGGAGAAGAGAAGTAAAAAAAAAACATGAAATAAAAGGTATATATTTTTTTCCTCAATAGCTGCCAAAAGTCTGACGATCACGACTAAAAGGAAACACACACACACACACACACACACACACACACACACACACACACACACACACACACACACACACACACACACACACACACTCTAGACTTTTATAGGAGAAGAAAAAACAGGGTAAATGAACTCCTATCCTCTTCCGTACCTTTCCTTATAATTATTGACCTGAAAAACAGTACCATGATGTTGTCGGCACGTGCCCTTCCCTGTCTGGTAACGACGCCGCTGAACCAGACTGTTTACATCCTAGAAGGTGGAGAGAGGGAGAGGGGGAGAGAGAGAGAGAGGGAGAGAGAGGGAGAAGAGAGAAAAGAGAGTGTGTAAACAAAAAAATAAGGAGGAAGTGGAAGGGAGGAAGGATGATAAGAAGGAAGAAATGTCGACGACCTGATACACCTTAAATATGACTTGATGTTTATTTGTGTGTGTGTGTGTGTGTGTGTGTGTGTGTGTGTGTGTGTGTGTGTGTGTGCGTGTGTGTGTGCGTGTGTGTGTGAGTGTGTGTGTGTTTCAATATTCATTCCCATGCAATCCAAATTCATATGTAGTGGCGCTAGCTAGCATTAATCTCAGGTACCCACCATACCCCTTTCACTATTACTTGTTGTCACGTCACCATCACCCGTATAAACATCTCTTCTTTCAATAACACAGATATTACTAAACCGCTAACCTTAATACATTAATTGCCAGAACAAACACATAACTTAACATCACAACACCCCACACTTTCTCCCACAACATCACACTACACACGGCACCACCACCATCACCACCATCCTCCTCCTTAGCTTCCTGGTAGAGCTGCCAAATCTCCTACTTTCCTAACTTAACTCAACTTAACTAAAGGGCTGAATATAACGAAAGGCCGCTACATAGACTTGCCAGACTGCTGCGATAGCAATGGTAGTGACAAGGTCAGCAACTGTCTCCACACTACAGTAGTTAGAGTAGTAATGATGGATTTGAAGTAATTATAACAAAATACATAATGATAGGTGATTGTAGATAATGAAAGAGTATAAAGGTGATGAGAGGTAGTTATAACGGTATAGATGGTGAGGATTACAGGTGATGCAATGTTGGAATGAGGTGATTATTGCGGCATTCTGACAGCACGATGTTTGGGGAGTGAGAGTAGGTGCCAAGAGGGCGTTGCCAGGGAGGAGGGGGAGGGGGAGGGCCTAGGAAGAAGAAGAAAAAGAGGAAGAAGAAGAAGTAAAAGCTGAAGAGGAAAAGAAAAAGAAAAAGCAGAAGAGGAAGAGGAAGAAGAAAAAGAAAATGAGGAAAAAAAAATAAGAAAAAGAAGAGGAAGAGGACGAAGACGGAACAAAGTAGAAATGGACATGGGAAGAATTATATCCATTGAAGATAATATGTGAACAAATTTTGGGGCAGGAAGACGCATCAAATGAAGCACAAAATACTACCCATAAAATTACAATTGAAATCCTGGTGAGGTATATAGGTAGTGTGAAAGACAATGTATATAGGAATGGGTGCAGAAGTAGGTCAGTAGAACAACGCAATAACCAATAAAGCAGCGCTGAGAGACAGTCACTAGTGTAAGTTTGGCGGTGACTCCATTGGCAAGCATTATGGATGACGTGCTCATCACTATTATCTATACCAACCAACCAACCCGGAAACAGAAGTCTAATTGTGAATAGAATTGTTTTAGCTTATGCACATACACCCAAAGAAACACAACACACACACACACACACACACACACACACACACACACACACACACACACACACACACACACACACACACACACACACACACACATTGGCAACACAGTCTTGTAGGGTAATAACTACGATAATAATGTGAAGTGGTGTGTTAAGCAGCATTGTTCCTTCAAGGTCGTCGCTTCACAACATTTCAACATTTCCACAAGAATGTCGCTATATATTTTTTATTCATAAGGTTGTAAAAATACGTACATACAACCTTCACGATAGCTGGGATAAAATTCTAATACAGATGACCTTCAGTATATCACGAATTGTCGTTTTCCCAACATATGCATTGGTTGTCACTTCCTTATCTGGTTAATAAGACAACGTTTTATCGCCATTATTTATAAAGACATGACGCCTCCAGCAGCCATGGCACTCAATGTACCCGGCTACAAAACATCACATCAGAACACCGGCTACGTTAGAGGTGATGTAGACACGTAAATTACTGCATTCTATTACTCATGATGAACTTTCACCTCAAAATAAATACAGAACATCAATTTTCGTTGTGTGGTATTAACAAGAAAACATCATCAATTCTGTTTACCAAATATTTGAACGTGCTCTTATATATTTTGTTCACCTCGAACTGCCTGGCATGCAAACTCATCTCACTTATTTCCCATGAACTTGTCGAGGGTTGTCCTCCGTGCCAAGGTGTGACTCAGTTTAATGCAGAGCAAGTGGGTGGAAGGGATGGGTGGGAAGAAACTGGTCTAAGAGAGAAGGGAAAGGTAGAAAGTCACGAAAAAGGGTAGACTGTGATAAACCAAAAACAGTCATCACATTGAGGCCTCGCGTATGAATCTTGTCACTTCAAATATATCACGTCCCAGGCAACTGCTATTTAATCGCTACTTCACCTCGTCTATGTGTACGGTTGTTGGGTGAGAGATGTGCAACCATCAGTTTCAAAGATTCACGGCTTGCTTGCGACACTATTAAGGTGAAGCTGAACATTAAAACTTTAAATATTATTCGGATGACAAAAGGTGATCAGCATTTCCTAGCCAGTGCCAAGGTCACTGCCGTCCCTGTCAGCCAAGTGTGACGAAAGGGAGGATCGTCTGGTATGGTGAGGAAACGACACCAATAATTATACCTTCATGGGAGTGTCATGTGTACGTCTGATGGTGTTATGGCATCGAAATAACACAGATATTGATGTCACTATGAATCAACAAGTGTTTGGGGCTCCTCATTATCACCTTAACTTACTTTCACAATCACTTCCAACGCTCCTACCTGTATTAATATGAATTCACTCACATGTTCGTGGAGAGAACACTCAATCTTGTCAAGTCTAATACATAGAATAACATGTTTCTGTAAGTCTGTGAGCCTTCTGAATATTCCCATTGGTGTCTCATCACTTGTATTGACATGACGAACGCAACGTGGTTCAGATATATGAATAGTGATTAATTGAACCATATAAAATTAATTTACGACTAACTGCATCTTCTCTGGTTTGTTCCTACCTTATTCTTTCCATTCTTTTGTCCTCGTGATAATAGTATTGTCTCACCTTTTGAGTTGGACGGTAATCTGGTTCCCTGCGCTATTGAACAGATCTGCCGCCTGTTGATGTGAAATGTTTTTGGTCTCGGTGCAGCTGATTTTAATGATGACATCCCCCTTGCGCAGCGCTCCGTCTGCCGGTGTGCCCACCAACACCTGGAGTAAAAAACAAAAATATCACAATTATGGTATTCAAGGACAATTCATCACTGGATCACTGTATTTCTGACAGAGTACTCAACGTGTTGTTCTTGACAGTTATACTTATTATACAATCATTGTTTATTCTGGTGTCTCCAGGCACCGTTCTATACGTGATGCTTTTCTCAACTCCTATCTTACGTGACCAGCATCTGATGTCTTCTAATAATACAGTGTATAAAAAATGAAGATTGAGTCAAACATTAAGGAAAGACACACCTGTGCAGGTAAAGTGTAAAGTGTAAAGTGGAGGCATGTGTGTGTAGCCTTTGATCCTGTGGGGGAAAGTAATCCACTATACCTGGACACAGGGACATTGTGACATCTGAGTTTCCACAGTTTATACATTTATCGACCAATTTGGGAGGATGAATAGCTGGATGAGCTGTGCACCGACTGCCCTCGCCCAGGATCGGGCCATCGGAATCGTAGTCAGACGAACTAATCCCTACACCACTGAGGCGCAGTGCAGGTGACACCACAGTAACACAACATTATCTTCCAGTCTCTTGTATCCTCTTAAGACTTAAGTTAAAGCTTCCTTTGCACCTTGTTCATACACTGCATCCATACCCTGTGGCAGTCACTTACTCGATACCTGATTTCAACCACTAATATTTGGATGAGAAAATACGATAAACAACATAGCAATAGACTGAATTTCATATACGAACAAGGCTGTGGTGGTATAGAAGGTCCGGTGGTACGGTTGGTTCTAAGTATGTGCAGAATTTTGTGTTTGTAAACAAACAGTTGTCATGGGGTATCACTTGGACCAAATATCACACTCTAGGCTGGTAGGTTAGATCAGATAAAGTTACGTTACATTACGTTACAGTTTAACAAATATTGAGTTCTACACATACGCAGAAGCATTTGTACTGCCGTATCTTCTATGCCATCACAGAAAAATGGATGAAAAGAAATCGTAATTGGGCTACTTTTACTAATTCTGCAATGTTTAGGGTAACAAACTCAATTCAAGACATTTTGAAGACTTATGTTCTCTGAGATCTTGCTTCACAGACATTTGACTAAATAATAACAGACTATCAGTGTTCTATTTGCTGAGTATACCACGGTAAATTTTGAAGATGAAGGATAATTTGCACAAGTCAAGGATGACAGGTGATACACAGATCCTGGCTATCTCTCGTTGGCCGCAGGAGGGAAGGATTGGGCGAAGACTCCGAAGGGAAGATATCAATGAAGAATGTTTACCTTCGTGCCAGGCCAAGTGTAAACATCTTATAACCAGTAACCACGTAAGCAGGCCATTAGCTTCTGGTGTTGAAATGGAGTGAGTCCCTATCTTTGTTTGGCACATTTTGTTTTGTTACTTGACGCTCTGACGAATGGCAAGACGGTGTGAATGTTTTAGAGGCGTGACTAACGGATGTAGGGCGACCATGAGTGTGATGTAGAAGTGTAACGCTTACCATTACTAGTAGCCTTTGACAACCATTTTCACCTTATTTATATTTCTTTGCCTTCTCGTTCACTACTTTTTTTTTTCCAAGAACATGTAAAGAACCGTAAATAAAGAAGATAAAGAAGGATAAATAAAGGGATGATAATGTTGCAAAGTCAAATTTCTTCTTCCGCCTCCGTTTTTTCGGCAACAGTATAAGTAAGTTTTTTTCGTACTACATAGCAGCCAAAACTGTCACTGGGTAAAAAATAAAAAAAATAAAAAGGAAGTCTGAGTGCACGGTGGTGGGTGTGGATGTAACTTTTTTATCATTATATTATTTTGAGGAAGAGGTGAGGACGTAAGACAGGCCTGAGTGCTATTTGAAGGCGAAAAGGTGAAGCAAGATGTAAGTTGTTGTTGTGGGCGTGGATGGGTGGGTGTGCTGGGAGAGGAGAAACATGGCTGAGGACGCAGTGAAAAGGCAGAGTGTGGGTGAGAGTAAAGGGTGCAGTTGGGAGGTGAGTGGGTGCGATGGAAGAGAGGAACGAGTGTGATTAAGACGTAGGTGGGCGTGGAGGAAGGGAGGGAGGAAGGAACGTGGTTGGTGCATGGGCGGGGTGTAACAGCAGGCAAGGACAAGTGAGGTGCCAGGAAGGGTGTGGTGTCGCGGGACACATGCCAGCCTTGTACTCAATACTCAAGGTCAAATGAAGGTCGTTTTCATCTCCACCTGGAAGTGTCAGCCACAGCAGAGAAAAATTAATCACCAAATCAACAGAGGAAAGCCCCGCTAAGCACAGATCTGTCCCAGGGATCACGAAAGCCAATGAAATTAAATGACACTGTTTCCACTAACTTGGCACCATATAGCTTACGAATGATGATGATGGTAATAATGATGATGATGATGATGAGGATGATGCATTTATGGTAACCTCAAAGACGTTAGTTAATTTTATTCGTTTCTATCTCGCTTATTAGGACATCAGAAAATTGTTCATTAGGTCACTTCGTTTTTTGCATAAATTTAATTCATTTATTCATTAGTTTATTGATTTGATTTACTTGTGGCTTGACGGCCATGACTCGCACATTACCACAACGTAGCAGTAGGTGACGTGGCAGTGGGAGGCCTGACAGTGCATTCCTTGGGAGTTGCTTGTTTAGAAGGATTCAGCCAAAAGTTTTCGAGATTCAGCAGCTGACAATATGACTCATCCAATACTTTTCTGAGCCAGCTGTTCTCTAACCTCCCTCTTCTTCCTGTTTTCCCTTAGCCCAGCAGTCTTGCAACAGCTCTTGTTTGCCCAAGTGTGTACTGAACATATGACTTCACCTTTGTGTTCTATGAAAGATGAACGAGTTGATGCACGACATCCTATCCTTTCTTCCTTCCTTCTCCTTCCCCTTGTCTACGTTCAACTAAATAACTTGTACCGACTTTAATTAAGAAATGGATTGCAATTATTATTTTTTGTTTTGTGTGTGTGCATATCTTCTCGATTAAAGGAAATGGTACAGTTACAATATTGTTTTTTTTCAGTCTACGAGTTCTTCATATTGCAGTTCGAAGACAATTGACACACACACATACACACACACACACACACACACACACACACACACACACACACACACACACACACACACACACACACACACACACACACACACACACACACTCTCACTCACTCACTCTCACTCACTCTCACACACACACTCTCACTCACTCACACACACACACACATGCACACACACACACATGCACACACACACACATGCACACACACACACACACACACACACACACACACATGCACACGCACACACACATGCACACACACACACGCACACGCACACGCACACGCACACATACGCACACGCACACACATACGCACACGCACACATACGCACACGCACACACGCACACACACGTACACGCACACGCACACGCACACGCACACGCACACGCACACGCACACGCACACGCACATTCACACACACACACACTCACACATGCACATACGCACACGCACACGCGCACGCGCACGCGCACGCGCACACGCAGACACACGCAGACACACGCAGACACACACACACACACACACACACACACACACACACACACACACACACATGTATATATATATATATATATATATATATATATATATATATATATATATAATGATTAAATTAACTTGTTATTGCCTTGAACTCTCGTTACCTGTGGTGAGGTCACAAAGAGCTATACAATCCTTGATCTACCATTTGGAAATCTGCAAATAACTTTGATTGGCTGGAAACACGGTTGTTTCAATTAAATTGTTTGCAGTACAGGTCGATTGCAAGATGAAGTTCAATTTTAATCAGCGATAGACGCTGTGACCTTAGACTCTGGAAAATATTTTTAGAAACTGTTTATTTGAAGACACAATAGAGGATAAAATGTTGTCAAACTTTAGATATATATGTCACGCTCCACTCAGTTCAAGGATGACTCAGTAATATATTGTTACGTGCAAACTTTGTAAGTCTTGTTAGTAGTGCATTTGAACTAGAGCAATGCGTGTGTCAGCATCATCACTGTCACTGACCTTCACTATGAGGATGGCGCTGTAATCTGTACGGATTTACTCACTCACATGTCTTGTGTTTGGAGGCGATAAATGATGGGATGATATCGATAAAACTTAACAATGTCCATGTGCTCTGAGTTTTGTAGTATCAATTTGTATGTAATCTTCGCTAGCTGTAGACAGGGCACTGGTAGCATGGACAGTTTCATATTTGTTAATAGTAGTGTTTTGCATAACGGTAACTGGTTTCGCCATTACTAATAGGAAACATTAGAAAAGATTGATTATAGAAATCCACAAGGGTCTGTAAGATGGTTAAGGGTGTGGTAATGCTTAGTTATGAACTGCTTTGAACTGTAAGAGTCATTACAAGAATATACGTGGAATTTACGACTATATGTATTCCTTACGTCAATTAAGTTCATTAGGTATACATATTAGATATACTGAAAAAACAAACTATACGCAGGATTGGAATGGGATATGGTTTTAAAGAAAGAAAAAAAGATTTTTGCTATTACAGCACAATTCTTTGTTATATTTGATGGGTATCTATCTCATGAAAAAAAGTTATTTACTAAAATAAGGATACCATTAAACAAAAAATATTAGCTGCTAAGCTAGAATACCAATTGAACAAAGTGCTTTGTTTATTAGTTGGTAATTTCATAAGGAATATCTGATATTTTTTCCATCAACATTGGTAAAGTATTAGATCGACCATAATGATTATATAATTTGTTTTGACACAAATAAATTCATTTATAGAAATAAAACTTGCTGGTGAAATTAACTGAAACTAAGCTGAAAGCCTTACATTATTCCTATGTACAACATATTTTAAAAAGAACAAAATCGAAGAGCAAAAAAAACAAAAAAATTCCCTGAGGAGAAAAAATGACAAAAATACACCCTGTGTTGAGATCAATTCTACACCTCCACGAGGGTCTGTAAGATGGTTAAACGTGTCGTAAGGCTTAGTTATGAACTGCTTTCAGCTGTAACAGTCATTACAACAATATATGTGGAAGTTAAGATTATATGTGTTCCTTACGGGGTAACGTGTCGTGTGTAGGAGTATACGCGGGTTACTGATAGCTATCATATCCTCTTGATGGAGCTTGACAGTGCAATAAAGTTACTGCATTACATTTTTTTATTGAAAATAATTAACAGCCATAGCAATTGGCACCGATGACAGTCAGTAGTGAATGTTTTGATCGGCCCGTCATTTTCTACTTGATTAAACTAGCTGTAACTACCTTAGTTTTACTCGTATTGAATTTTTAATTACAGATACAAAATCTGCACATTTTTCCGATTCTTAAGGTATGCAACAAGTACTGATAAATCAAATATTAAGAAAATGTTATTTTACGTCATTATCTAAGTCTACGTATTATATAAATAATGAAAAAACAAACTATACGCAGGATTGGAGTGGGATATAGTTTAAAATAAGTAGAAAAAGATTTACAATTTTTCAACATAACTCTGTTATATTTGATGGGTATCTATCGTGAAAAATAGTTATTTACTAAAAATAAATATTCCTATAAACAAAAGATATTAGCTTCTAAACTAAAATCTTAATTGAACAGAGTGTTTTTTCTAATTATGACAGTCGGTGAGACTCTTGGCAACATGAAATGTGAGGTCAGAGTGGCAGACACCCGAGAAGGCGGCAGTTTGCTGCAGCCAAACATCTCTTCTCCGTCTTGTTGGCTTTTTCTTTTCTTTTTCTTACTAAACATACGGTGTAAACGTAGCATTTTTTTCATTAATATTAATGCACTGGACATGAGCTGACCGATATCTTTATAGTAACTGAAAAAAAAAAGACAATGAAAGTAGGTGTGACAGGACAGAGTTTAAAAAGGAGGAATGGGGGGGAAATGGGGGGAAGAAGTGGTGGCCAGTGGTCCATTTTAGCAGATTCTTGTTGCTGGGCCAAACGGTGCCTTTGCCTCTTAACATGTACGATGTATTGTCTTCTCATGAGAATAACACACATGAATGTCATCTTTGTCACCGTCACACCACCACCACACCTATCGTGTCATTTGTAAAATACTTAACGGTTGAAATTCTCATAATGAACGTAAGGACACTGAGCACTGACAAGAACTTCCTTTTTGTGAACCTTCATCAAAAGTTTCGTCACTATCCCGTTTTCAAGATTCAGACAAATCTAACCAAAGTTTAACAAACAAGATTTTTTATTAACAAAACAAAACAAAATGCCAATGTATGGAATGAGATTCGTGTATTTGCCAATCCAGCTGAACGCACACGAGGTGCGTGTGGCCCGCTGCCGAGCCGAGGCCGCGCTGCGTGAACGCAACCTTGCACGCAAGTTTGCCGCCGCCAAGAACAAAGTGAAGGTGGACTCCAGTGTACTGGAAGTCAGTGTTCCAGTGGAGGTGATCAACACTGAGGTGATGGACATCACAGTCCAAGACGTGTCCAGGGTCGACGAAAGCGGGATGAAGGAAGAAGCAGCCCAGGACGGGGACGGGTGCCCCGAGGCGGCCGTCACCCTCAGCGAGGCAGACCAGGAGGACGCATCTCGCCTGGTGCGGCGCAGCCTCCTGGTTCCCGCCAGGTTCAGGGACCGCCTGGCAGGAGTTGGGGATTACTTCATGGAGTACCTGGAAGGACATCACTCCGTCAAGATCTTCCAGGACTCCAAGATGTGGCACATCAAGGGCCGCAAGCGTGACGTGGTCCCTTGCTACACATCCGTCAAGGAGTTGATCGCAGAATGGCGGCGTCGCGAGGCTGTCGACGATTGAAAGGTTGACTGTGAGGTGCGGCGTCTTGTACAACAGCAGCGGCCCACCAGGAGGACGAGCCTGGGCAGGACGGTGCCCAGTGAGGGAGTGGACGGGTATGTGGAACAGGACCTTACCCAGTAGAGGGCACCCCAACAGGGGAACGGGTGCCCCAGGGTACCCTACACTCCCAGGGAAAGGGGACGGGTATATGGAGCAGGTTCTGCCTTAACAGGGGGCACCCCAACAGGGGGACGGGTGTCCCCCAGGTACCCTACACTCCCAGGGAAAGTGGATGGGTATGTGGAGCAGGTCCTGCTCTAACAGGGGGCACCCAAACAGGGGGATGGGTGCCCCCAAGTACCCTACACTCCCAGTACCTTCCCACACTCCACAAAGGGCAAGTGGTACAATGGCCGCTAACAAAACGATGCGCCGTGTTACACAGTCATCCAGACGTTGGTCGCAGCGTGGCGGCGACGCCATGTTATTACATTATATATCTTGAATTTCTTATCTACCTACAAATACTTAGAGTGTGTATCTGTGTGTGTGTGTGTGTGTGTGTGTGTCTGTGTCTCTGTGTCTCTGTGTCTGTGTCTGTGTCTGTGCGAGAAAAAAGTATACGACCTTATTTTTCAACAAAAAATCTAGTCAATGATGTAAATGTCAGCGAAGTTTTTAGTTTCAGTTTTCGAAAAAAGGGAGAAAGAATCACGGTATAGGAAGACTTTTTCCTATTTACCTTTGTCTCTTTACATTAGAAAGACACACAAAAATTGATAATAAAGAGAAAAATAAGAGACAGGATAAAAGAGTAATAGAAGAGGCACATTACCTTGCCCTACAAAACACCACAACACCCGCCGCCTCCTCCTCCTCCTCCTCCTCCTCCTCCTCCTTATTTTACTCTAATAAAGTTATTCCCCATCCAGGACGTACCAGCATTAGTGGTAGTCTAGTCTAGTCTATTATAGTATAGTATAGTATAGTATAGTATAGTATAGTATCCTCCTCTATTTTCATTCTTTACTATTTCATACTTACCTCGTAATTTCCATGTAGTTTTTTCTATACTACCCTAGGGTTTGTTGCTGTTTGTGTTCCCTTGTGTTCCCTTGTATTCTTTTGGTATTTTTTTTCATGATCTGGACCTGCACCAATTTTCTGCCCTAAGTAAATGCATTATTGGACACATTCTATTACTTCATCTTATATTTTGATCTCATGGTCTAGTATGGAACTACATACTAGAGTGTCCTTACTGACTCCCAAATGACCTTGATAAAAAAAAATATCAAGTCAAAACCGGAGTGGTACTGAAAGGTGGGTTTAGGGATAGATATTTTAACTTCCTGGTGGAGTAAAAGTGACGTCTACGACCCATAAGCCACGAAATGATATACAACTTGCCACCCTACTATCCCTTCAGAGGCTGGGGCGGCAGAGGAATGGGACAGCCTCGACTTCGTTCCCGCAGTGGTAGTGCTGAACATTTTTACGATTTGGTTTTATGGTTTTCCTTTCCCCCAAATGCCTAGGAAGGAATATTTAGAAGGCTCGTGAAACCCTATTCTTTTTTGTTGTCAGGGTTAGTATTAGGACATAGATTGGTGGTCAAGTAGAAGAGTAGAAGAGAGTAGAAGAGAAGAGAACAACGAACGATCGAGAGGACAAATACTTTTCAAAAATCCTATGTGTGGTCAGGAGGAAAAAGATTGATTAAGAGGACAATGAGTAATGAATAGAACTACAGGTGGGTTAGAGAACAGAAGATGATAAGGAAAACAACGGTTGGTATCATAAAAACAAGGGGTGGTCAGGATAAGGTGTGGTTAGGAGGACAACGGGTGATCAGGACAACGGGTGATCAGGACAACGGGTGATCAGGACAAGGGGTGATCAGGACAAGGGATGATCAGGACAAGGGATGATCAGGACAACGGGTGATCAGGACAACGGGTGATCAGGACAACGGGTGATCAGGACAACGGGTGGTCAGGACAACGGGTGATCAGGACAACGGGTGGTCAGGACAAGGGATGGTCAGTAGGAAAGCAGTTGATGATGAAAATTAACGTCATATTACTCGAAATATTGACCGTCGGATGAAGTGCCGTCCATTAAATGTATTATTACACGTACTGTAAACGATATTTCTTTTAGAACTGTATATTTGGAAGAAACGTTGACAGTTTCAGCGACATTTAACGATTTATTTCCTCCCTCTTGGCTTGAAATCATTGGTCTGTCTCCATGTTATATAAATAAACACACATTGATTCCTTCCAGTTCTAATTCATACTTATATTCCGCTTATAAGTCTCTCTCTCTCTCTCTCTCTCTCTCTCTCTCTCTCTCTCTCTCTCTCTCTCTCTCTCTCTCTCTCTCTCTCTCTCTCTCTCTCTCTCTCTCTCTCTCTCTCTCTCTCTCTCTCTTTCGGTCTTCTTCTCTTTTTCTATTTATTATTTTTTTTCTGCCAACACAAAAAGAAAAACCATCAGGGAATCCTTTAAAGCGGGTCCTCAGGTGAAATTCATGGTGTGTCAAGTTGATGCCTTGTTGTTGTATTCTTTAAATCAATTTCTCATGGTTTCTTGTCTTTCCTTCTGGTCGCACGAGGTCAGTTGCTGGGCCAAACAAGATTTTTACGTTGCCAAGAGAGCAGCAGGCAGAAGATTTCCCAAGCCTTACAAATGGTCAGCCAAAGCTATTAGAATACTATTAAAAAAAAAATGCCTGATGAATTTAAAGTTATCGCCTCTCTGACGCAGTTGGCTGAGATGTGACATTCTCGCGTGGTCTTTTTGCAAGCCTAGCGAGGATTGTGTCATGACCGCGTACTAAATACCACCTGAAAAAGGAACATAATAATAGGAACACACGTCAATACTTGTATATAGCCTTTTAAAACCCTAGAAATCCGCATCAATGATCTTACGGGGCGAGGTAATCAATTAATCTCTTTACACTCATGTCGATAAAAGCCAATTCTGTCTCGAGCTCAGTTTGATTGATTACATTGATTACAACTGTGAGATGGATGTGACTAATACACTCCTGACCATGACTCAACACCAGTAACATAGTGTGTTATGCTGATTAACGTGAGGAGAAAGAAAAGAAAAAAAAAGTGACAGCTATGGGACAGACTCGGTGCCAAGGACTTACCCAACTAACTCTTACTGTAACATCTCCGGCAGTCATCCATCCTCTCTTCCTATGATGCAACCTTTACTATACACTTTGTTCATCTAGGGAGGTGCTCTTCTAATATTTGCCAACCCCGTGTTCAACTTTGTGTGTTGTTCTGTGGGTTACTGAGTACTTGCGTGGGTCCACATACAACTTACACCCTCGGCCCCCCCCCCGCACCCCCGCCCACGCACATACACACTAAGCTGCGACGCAATAGTATCAACTAATGGCTAAATATTGTTCTGTGAGTCACATACTCACAGCCAACACACCTAATGAGAGGCGCTTCTACTAATTACAAACTTTATACTTAATATTGTAGGTGGTTGGTGTGTCTAAGCCATGCATCGTTGAGCAGAGACAAAATAGTGATACATATTTATAACGAAGGTGGTTTGATTGTTCGTTATAATAAAAATAAAAAATCCACTGTCTATGAAATGACATCGTAAATTTCTAATGATTTTTACATACCTGACTTTTATACGTGTTGTTAAATCATCTGGACATCAATACAATTATATAACTTCTTATGTTATTAGATTCATGAAGTATCTCTCTCTCTCTCTCTCTCTCTCTCTCTCTCTCTCTCTCTCTCTCTCTCTCTCTCTCTCTCTCTCTCTCTCTCTCTCCCTCTCTCTCTCTCTCTCTGCATTTTATCCTAATTCTATTCTTATCAATCTTTCTTTCCCACAAAACTTACACCTTTATTACTACTATTACTACTATTACTATCTGTTCACACTTAATAGCCTTCCCTCTATCTCCTTATCTATCTTTCCCCTGCTTGTGATTTTCTTACCTCTTATACATGTCTTTTTTTCCTTGCTAATACCACCCTGTCACTAGTAATACTCCTACACGCCCAGAACACACACAACCCTTTCTCTAGGGCAGAATATATCCTGGGTGTATACTAGGGAATCCCGTGCCCCCTGGTGTTGTTGCTGCTGCTGCTGCTGCTGCTGCTGCTGCTCCTGGCACACCCCTTCTGCCAAATGCCACCGCCTACACCCACGGTCAACCCCTCCCTCCTTCCCTCCCTGTCCCCCTCCTCCCCTCCACCCCTCCACCCCTCCACCCCTCCCTCCTTCCCTCTCCTCCTCTCAATGCTTCTTTATCTGTGTCCTGTAACATTAAATTTTCCTTTGCTTGGTATCTTGGCTCTTCTTCCTATTTTGTGTTTTTTATCTCCCATTTTTATCCTGGTTTCTTCCTCAATCTCTTCCTCTTCCTTCCTATCTTCGTTTTATTGATGTAAAGATGTTTCCGTAACACCCATTTCGTCTTTCTCTCTCTCTCTCTCTCTCTCTCTCTCTCTCTCTCTCTCTCTCTCTCTCTCTCTCTCTCTCTCTCTCTCTCTCTCTCTCTCTCTCTCTCTCTCTCTCTCTCTCTCTCTCTCCCGTCTACGCTCTAAAGATTGATAAAGAAAAGATAGTGAACTGTCATTAGTGTTCTTGGAGGCAATGCAATCTTTATTTCAATCCCTCTTTATTTGCTCTAGTTTTCTTTGTTTTTTTTTCTCTTCACCTTCCTCTTCACCTTGCTCTTTCTCTGCCTCCATCTCTTCTTCCTCCTCCTCCTCCTCCTCCTCCTCCTCCTCCTCCTTCTCCTCCTCCCCCTTCTCCTCCTCCCACCAAGTCACGTGACCTTGTGATGCATGGAGTGACCTCGTATTTTGTTTTGTCTGTGGGCCTTCATTAATCTTCCTAATGTTGTTTAGTTATGCTCTCTCTCTCTCTCTCTCTCTCTCTCTCTCTCTCTCTCTCTCTCTCTCTCTCTCTCTCTCTCTGTCTCTCTCTCTCTGTCTCTCTCTCTCTCTCTCTCTCTCTCTCTCTCTCTCTCTCTCTCTCTCTCTCTCTCTCTCTCTCTCTCTCTCTCTCTCTCTCTCTCTCTCTCTCTTTCTGTGTGTATGCGTGTATGCGTGTGTGTGTGTGTGTCTTTGATGATGGTGTGACAGGCGACACTATCATCACTCAACACTCACCAGTGACCCAGTGACACCCACCATGGTAAGGGTCACTGGGAATAAGGGAGAGGCGGTGTTGGAAGGGCAGAATGGTCAGGAGGGTCAGGGTAGTGCTGGGGAGGATGTTTCGTTTGTATTTTACTCTACTACTACTACTACTACTACTACTACTACTACTACTGTTACTACTACTACGAACGAGAGCTTATACAGAGTGACCTATAAACACATGCTTGGCTGTCGATGAATTCCAATTTCCACTGTTGGTCTTTAGAGCGTCACACCTACGAAAGGTTGATAGATTGTCATAATTCAAATAGGTGGAGAGCAGACTGCAAGTAAGAAAGGAAAAAAGAGACCGTGCAAACACCATCAGAGCAAACACCTCCTACTGTTGGCTGTTTCAGAGAGTTGTCCTAACGCCCATCACTACTATTTTTATTGCAGATTTAAAACAATTGCATCTGATCGCTGAATCGTTTGTAATAGTAACAATAACACTAATGTAATGTGTGGCCGTTTGTACGTATATTTGCACGCATTGTTATATTCATTTTTGTACATAAATGTCCTCTTTCGGATAAAACCCAAGTGTTGGCTGACACCCAGCTAATGTCTGACAGCAAGCATAAACTGCCTGCCTGCTGCCTGCTGCCTCGGATTTTCAGCAACACCCTAAAGATATCTTATCACACAGCCAGACGTACGTGCCTCTCGAATGTCCCATAACGTCCTAGAGGCAGGAAGTGCAAGTCTCCATGAGTCGTGAGTGAAGCTTCTCCTCACCTCAAGCTCCTTATCTCACTGCATTCCGGAAATATCATATATCAATTACTTTCTTCACATTTTATGTTTCCGTTGAAGCAGAACGAACACTTGTGATTGAAAAGTGACATTTCCGGTTTTACCGTGACTGAAGTGGCGTCACCAATGCCGCGCACTTCTTTAAAACATTTTACTTTTTTCAGTGATAGCAAAATAAAAAAAAACATTCTTTTTCCCGTGACCCTTCAGGGAGTCAATGAGAAACTAAATGTAAGACAATATAAGGGACCAATGAAGGGCACGAAGGGAGAAAAGGAAAGGATAAATGTGGGGAAAGGGATAAGTAAAAGGATAAAATGGGAAGAGGAAAGATGATCAGATAAACAAACCCATTGGGAGGAATTCCACCTCACTACACAGTTCCAAGTATCAAATTTCAAGGAAAACAGGTGTGTGTGTGTGTGTGTGTGTGTGTGTGTGTGTGTGTGTGTGTGTGTGTGTGTGTGTGTGTGTGTGTGTGTGTGTGTGTGTGTGTGTGTGTGTGTGTGGTGCGTGTGCTGTGTGTGTGTGGTGTGTGTGTGGTGTGTGTGTGTGTGTGTGCGTGTGCGTGTGCGTGTGTGTGTGTGTGTCAAACGGCCAGATCAGTGCCCCTAGTTTCGTAGTCCCACTGTCGCTATATAATGGGCTTAGGGTGACACTCAGATCGCTGGCATGAGTCGGTGAAAGGAGTACAGCAAAAACTAGTGATGTGAATGTACATGAGACAATCTAATTTACACAATTCAGAACAGGTGAAGAATTACAAAAGTTCTAGTGAGAGGCATGACAAAAATAGAGGAATAGAAGCCTCATTCTCCGCAACGGAACAAAACTACATGATGGTATAAAAATTCGTACTTCATGTTTTTAGAATGCAATGAATCAAACACAAATATCAAAAGCATTCCTAAGATGACCATTCGTAATGAGTTATGTCGATGATAAAAAAAAGTAACTAATCATGTGGCTAGGAATGTGTTTTTCATTGGGTGTGAGTGGCAAGGAAGGCAGTTGAACCCCGCTCGCTGCTTCCTGCATCTTAAAGCACAAATGTTTATCGATGCTTTTAGAACATCAATAACCAAATTTCATGAAAGACTAATGACCTCATCCTTGGATTATGATTTCATTTTAATCGTACGCTAAATGTTTTGTAAATTACTGCATAATGTAATATACAGTTTACATATAGACAGATAAATGATTAGCTTGAAGAATATTTTTTTTATCACTATCAACCGTGTATAGAGGATACTTTTTATTGTGTATTGTTAAGGTTTCTAAAATATCTTGTAGTTGATCAACTCAACATTACTGGTTGTTGTAAGGCTAGTGCAGTCACATGACAACTGTAACAACGGTTGCCGTGACCAATAGTGAAGGAAATTACAGTGCATTTATTTCGAGGTGACGGATGCCCAGCAGCATTTCAGCAACTCTGGCACTGCTGCAAGAAAATGGTTACAGCTGCTACGAGATGCCACCGCTGGCTGTGCTCCCTGATCGATGATGTCTTCATCATAGGGTCAGTGACACCAATTGGGTACATAGCGGCACAGTAAAAGTCAAAAGAAAAGATGAAAGTGTATCAACATCTACTGCTCTAGTTTTTGTATCCAAACTAACACCCAGTGACATGATAATTAACGACCTTGACTTTACTCGCTCTGGCAAGGAAATTTCTGGGTTTTTTTAGTTCATTGAACCACAAGATGTACCACACAATCTGGACCAGAAGGACTCAAGTTGGCAGGTGTGGTGAGTGTAAATTAAAGAGGGCCAAAAGGTACATGCTTTAACCTGAGTCAGATCTTGTGAATTACTCCACAGAACGTGCGTACGTCTGTGTGAAAACTACTCCCGTGGTGATGGTAATATATTGATATTAGGCGGTAACCCTCAGTGAATGATCACCTCTGAAGTCAGTATTTCACAATGTGAAGTGCTTATTGAACTACGCATTACGAAAAAGAAAATAAGTTGGCTTTTGTGTGAACATGCAGATTCAAACGTCAGCAGCACCTGACCGTAACTATGTAAGGGATACATTATTAGTCTTAACTGCAGCAACACCAACGACGTCGATAACAACAATAACAATAACCACAACAATAGCATCTATAACAACAACAACTACTACTACTACTTCTACTATTACTACTACTACTACTATCTTCCTCACCACTGTTAATCTCACTACTATTATTTCATTCATAGATACGTTCATTACAACACCTCCCCTTCACCTCTATAATCTTGCATCAACTTGTAAACATACTCCAACATAATATTTATCCTCACGACCATCTTGAAAATCCCGGGCAAGATTTTATGCGCCATTCCAACAATCACCATCCCTTGTTCCCTATCACACCACCACCACCACCACCACCACCACCACCACCACCACCACCACCACCACCACCACCACCACCATTACCATTATTTAGCGCCACCCCACCTGGCTCCCTAGTGCCTCACAGGTGACCTTACGTGACACCTGCGTGGACGTGTGCCAAGACGTGAGTGATGAAAGAGTCTCTCAGGTGAGCATCGTTGGTGTCCTTGCGTGTGTTGATCATTTTTGTTTTCTTATTTATTGGAACTACGTACCTTTATTTGTTTATACTGCTGTTGTAGAGGCATTAGACCCTTCTTAAATAATCCAGTATGTTTATCTTGGCTATATATATCTTATTATTAGCTCTTAGTTTTAACAGGTTCAATAATATACTTATATAACTACTACTTCGCTCATCACATTCCGTGGAAAACAAACGGTTCAACGCATCGCCGCCTTCTTGACCTCGAGCGATAACTCACTCAATTTTAAGAGACCACTAAACGAGAGCGAAGCAAGTGGGCGTCAGGAAATGAGTGGAAGGAAAGGAGGAGGAGGAGGAGGAGGAGGAGGAGGAGGAAGAAGAAGAAGAGGAGGAGGAAATAGAGGCAAAATAAGTTAGAGACGAATGTAATAAAATATGGTGACGAAACTACGTAGTGTTCAGGTGAAGATAAAAGTTAAATTCTTTAAACCTCGACAAAGTACAAAACAAACAAAAGATTTATAACGAAAGCTTCCACTGATTCAGCAGGCGCGGTAAAGGGGTACAAATGGAAGTATTATTATTATTATTACTATTAGTAGTAGTAGTGGTAGAAGTAGTAATAGTAATAGTAGTAGTAGTATAGTAGTAGTAGTAGTAGTAGTAGTAGAAGTAGTAGTTGTTGTGTGCCGGAACAGCTGTGGCAAGAACACCACGACCACCACCACCACCACCAGGAGCAGAGGTGGCCAATGAGCAACCAGAAATAGCTCACTTTAGTGGCGGTAGCAGCAACGGCGGTGAGGTTGGTAGTGATGGTGTGGTGGTGGTGGTGGTGGTGCACACAAAACTACCTAACACCACAGCCTTCCTTCCTTCCTTCTTCAACTCCACACACTATTTACATCTTCATCCACCTTCACAATGCCTTCCTGCCTGCTTCAAAGTACACCATCTTTCCCTACGCTTATTGGGTGTACTCTCAAACGACGTCTTTAATCATTCTTAATTAAAATTGACTCCTCTCTCTAATACTCTTGCCTTATTCATATCAACTAACAACTCCCTTTGCTCTATTAACTTAATTTATTAACTCACCACGTCATTTAATTTGTAAGACTGAATCAATAAATACAATATCGTAACCAAATTAAAAAAAAAAAAAAAATTCTTCCAATTGTACACTGTTATAGACGAAGGAACTCAAGGAGGAAATGACTGTTGTGATGTTACGTGATCCTTAGAGATGGAAGCTGATGGCATGGTGAGGGGGAGGCTAAGGAGAGATAACTTTATGAGAGAGAGAGAGAGAGAGAGAGAGAGAGAGAGAGAGAGAGAGAGAGAGAGAGAGAGAGAGAGAGAGAGAGAGAGAGAAAAAAAAAGAGAGAGAGAGAGGTTGTATGTAGTATGAGGAGTGCCAACATGGTCACCTCCTCAGTAGTAAACATATTAAAACACCCTTCTTTTACACACACACACACACACATACACACACACACACACACACACACACACACACACACACACACACACACACACACACACACACACACACACACACACACACACACACCACCCAACCCAACCCTCTGTTCCGCCTTTCAGCACATAAACGAATCTTGAGGCGTTTGTCTAACCTCGATCTCAAGCCTTTTTCTAGTGCAAGCGTGGAGAGGCGTAGATAAGGGGAAGAGAGGAAGGGTAAATTCACGACTCTACTGACGGGGGTCCTTGAGAGGTGAATAATAAGGGCAGATTTAACCCTGTCACCACCCCACCCACCCCTCATGTTGGGTATGCCTATTAATGTGTGTTCTTTCTCTAGGTGAGTCTGTTCGATTAGGGTTGGTCGCATCTTCATTTCTGATAGAGTATGGAATGAGATTGTGTTATGTGTGAATATATTTGAACGAACACACACACACACACACACACACACACACACACACACACACACACACACACACACACACACACACACACACACACACACACACACACACACACACACACACTGCTTTCAAATCTATACCACATAACTCTGTCCTTGCCTTCTTTTCATCCTAGACCCGCCATTGTCACTAGAAAACCACACGCATACATAAAAAGTGCTGAGTTGACATTGAGAAAGTGTAACTGTCAACTTCAGGAGCAAATAAGCAGTGAGAGAAAAGTTACGAGCGACACTGGCCATCTTTCCTGGCAGGAGGTAGAGTAGAGGCGCTTGACAGACCAAATGACAGAAGTTCAAGGTGCAGCATCATTGCCCTTTTCTCCTCCCTTCTCTCTCTTCGTACAGGGAAACCACGAGGGATAGTCGATGTTATTGAAGCGAGGGTAATAACTGTGTTCAGATAAGCAATGCGGAACTGTCAGGTCAACGTATGGTGCCACATGAAACTCGACTTGTCATAGTGCCAAAAGGAAGGAAAGGGCCGCTGAAGTGTGCTTTACTTTAACTTAACTCCCTGCCCTTCCTTCTCTTGCACTCACTTCCTTCTCACATCTCTTCTATATGATTAAAAGACAAACAGAATCATGAATGAGTATTATTAAACTTCCGCTTCTCATTCATGAATATTTTCCATTCAAACCATAATTATTTACATTAACGTTAATTGTATTGTCATCGCCATTTTGAAGATAGGTTAAAAGAAATAATTGCAAGTGTGGATTTTACATTACACAGGGAAATTAATGAAATTGGGCAAGTGCAGATAAATACGAATGTTTCCTCTACTACTACAACCTCAACACATCCTCTCCAGTAACCCCGGAAATGTGTAAGGGAAAGAAAACAGGATGCACATCATTCAAAAGTTTTGATATCGCGCGAGAGTCTTTACTTGGCAACTGCATGCATAGGACCGGAACTATGTTATGTTGTCCTGCCTGCCACACACTTGTTATTCTTCTCTATGTTCTTGTTATCTCTCTACATCTTTACTGATATTCTCATTCACTCGGTTACAATTTTTTATTTTTTCACACTACGGCTTTTTTTTTATCTTTGTATCTAGTTTATTTTTATGGATGATATTTTCTTTTTCCTGCATTCTAACTTCATCACCGAATGTAAGTTTTTGTGTGAGAGAGAGAGAGAGAGAGAGAGAGAGAGAGAGAGAGAGAGAGAGAGAGAGAGAGAGAGAGAGAGAGAGACAGAGAGAGAGAGACAGAGAGAGAGAGACACAGAGTGTGTGTGTAGGGGAGGATGGGATGGGACTAGCCGGCACGTATCATTACTCTC